>VZTA01008738.1:11474-37103 GCA_013398855.1 Mohoua ochrocephala | reverse complement strand
CACACACACACACATGTGCATATGAGAATGCTTATGTTCATTATTCATTATTCTAGTTTAACCTTTTAATTTTTGAAGTGAAAATTTCTGATTCCCTTTCTGGAACTTTTCTAGTTATCTTTCTTACTTATATGTGTGTAAATCAGCAGGAGCTCATGCAATACTGCATCACACCCATGGAAAACAGTGAAAATAATAGAATACAGCAGGTCTACAATTTAAAATAGCAGCATGTAGTCTGCAATCTCTAGAGGGTGGGAAAAAATCTCTAAATATTCATTTTCCAAGGAAAAAAAGGAGGCAGACTGGCTGATAAACTATGTTGCAATAGTAATATGCCCTGTGGAAAACTGAAGATCTGTTATGTCATCTAGCCAAAACCGGTAGAAATAATGGAGAATGAGTGAGGAGAGGCATTGGGAGTAAGGTTTCTATAATAATAGTCATCTATGAATTTCTGCAACAGATGTTGAAAACACAAAGGAAGTGTGGAAAATCGTCTCCAAAAGCACTGGGTTTGCGTATGCTTATTTGAAAGTAAATTCAAAATAGGCCACAAATGCCATTGTGTCTGGACAAAAAGATGGAATTCCCAAAGAACTAATTATATGAGTGGGCTTGAGAATCTCCTTCCAAGTATCATTCTTAAATAATGATGGCTTTCAAGCTTTTATTCGTCACAGTTCTTCCCTTATTCTAAATACTTGACAGTCAGAACAGGCTCTCTATGCAGAGCTGGAAAGAGAAGCAACATCTTAAAATTCTTGTCTCTTCTCGCAGATCTGTTTACTCAGGGACTTTTCTAGTCTTGATTCAGCCTCTTTTGAGAAATTTGCCCCTCAGACTCTTCTGAGAATTAATAATGCCAAAGGGCAGACTGTGAACTTACCTCTGATCATGATGACAATCTCATTTCATTAGTATCTGGTTGGTGCTGAACTGCAATAGGTCTAAGTGACCAATCTTTAAGATGATTGCCCTCAGGAGAAGCACCAGGGCAAGGGACAGGACAATAGACCTCCAGTGGAATGCTAAAAGACTGCTGCTGCTTTCTTCGGAAGAGATTTAGTGTAAACATTCACAACTGTAGCAAGAAACACATGTTTTTAATGTGTAGGAGTCTTGGAATACATTTTTAAACCCACCAACGAACTACTAAAAAGAACTTCATTTAAAATTATGTTAATGTTCTTGGTTCATCTATATCTCAAACATGAGATATTCTCAAACCTAAATAGTTGCTGGAACTCAGTCAGTGTAGTACTAACATATTGATCTAATTTAATTTGAATTAAAATATTTTAATTAAATTAATTTTATTAATTTTATTAGGTTAATTTCCTTTACTTAATTTTTAATTAAATGCAATTAATTCTATAATTGCAGGATGAATATATGGAACATTTTCCCTGACTAACAAAATTATCAAGCATAAAAGCTTCTCTTTTGTGGCAGTGGCTAAGCATGCTATCAGTGGTGGCAGCTCTTTTCACCGAGGGTAAAAACTACCAGAAAGTGTTGCAGAGCCTGAGCGTAAAATGTCATTGCATGCATGCAGATGCCTGACTATATTATAAACAATAAAGATGGGATAAGAGTGAGTGCTGCAAATTTTTCCTTGTGCATAATAATCCTTTCAGTCATCCAGTAGATTAAGCCATTTGGATCTGGGGTTGAATTCCTTACGTCATAAGGCTGCTGAGAGTTTCTGAACTGTATAAATGTACAAATGCAATTTGCATGGGAATCACAGTATAGTGGAACATATATAGAAAGCACAGCATGTCTAGAAAGTCTCATTTACAAAGGCAGAATTTCAAAGACAAAAGCGTGTGAGAAATTCATCTCATCTAGACTTGACAGGAATATTATAATTCACCTAAAGTAACACACTGACAACAATGGTAGAGCTGGCCATTGCCAGTATGTCTTCAATATGATAGTCTTGTAACAGAAAAAATATGAAAGAATTCTTATCCCTGTTGCTAATGATGAAGAAGAGAAACAAAAAAAAAATACAGAGTTAAAAACTGTGATATTTCCTATCAAAGTGGTTTTGTTTGGTGCTCATGGGTTTTCTGTTTTCAAGCTCTCCTCCTCATCCCACCAGGGTGGGATGTGTAAGCAAGTGGCTGTATGATGCTTGGTTGCTTGCTAAGGTTAAACCATGGCAAATTTGTTGTCTTTTATCAGACTTGTGAAACAGAAGGTCTGAGGCAAGAGACAACAGTAATTACTGAAAGAACAAATTGATCAGTTTAATTCAGAGCAGAAATGAATAAAATATGAGGAATAGAATAACAGTTAATAAAAATAGTTAACACTAAAACAATGAATCAGAGATGTCTACTTATCTGTTCCTTCAGTAAAATGTGAAGGTGAAAACATGAAATCTGGTAAGAATTTTTTATCTCATATGAGGAAAGGTGGAGATAGCTGGGCCTATTTAGTCTGGTGAAGAGAATGTTGAGGGGAGATCTTATTAACACATGTATATATCTTACAGGCAGGTGTCAAGAGGATGGGGTCAGACTCTTTTCAGTGTTGCCCAGCAACAGGACAAGGGGCAGTGGACACAACCTGAAACACAGGATGTTCCTTCTGTGTACAAGGAAAACACTCTGAGCGTAAGAGATCACTGGAGCAGGTTACCCCCAGAGGTTGTGGAGATGTCCTTCCCCAGAGATATTAAAAACCTTCCTGACCACAATCCTGTGCAACCTGTTCCAGGTAAATCTGCTTTGGTGAGGGTGAGGGGGGTGTGAGAGGTTGTACTAGTTCCAGAGATCCCTTCCGACCCCAGCTGTTCTGTGATGTGATGATTCTGTGATTTTATACAGTTAATCTAAAGCACTGAAGTGGCCACAAAACAGCCACAAGTATCTCAGAAATTAAAATAATGGAAGATTATCTTACTGACATGTTAATATTGTGGAGTGAAACAAGTCCTCCTCATGTTCTTCAATACAGAAGCTAGTTCCCGATGTTTTCTTCCTTAACCCGTTTTTTGTGTTTCATTTTTACCTAAAAATAGCCACAGATGAATGAGATCAGTTACTCTTCCTCCGTTTTCCAGCATTCAAGAAAACATTTCTAAAACTTCACAGAGAAGTCCAAGAGAAATGATCGCTATTAGAAGCATGCACCAAAGTGCATGATAGTGACTACTCACATTTACTTAAGTGAATTTTTCATAGAATTAGTATTTTACCAGGTGTGTAAATTGGACAAACAGAAAAATAAGGCTTACAAAATTAGTAATGCAATGTGGAAATTTGGGGCTTATTGCAAATTATAATAAATATGTTTATGTCTAAAATTCAAAGTCTTGCTTGTGTTGACATGTGATAGTTCAACTGTTGAAAATTCAACCTGACTTTTGACCTCCTTTATTTTAACTTCAAACTCAATTCTCAATTTATTTCCTTCTAAAAGAAAATTCCTTTTTTTTAAAAAAAGTGAATCTGACTAGCTCTTTTTGTAAAACTCCTGGGTTTTTTTAATTCTTAATATAACCAAGGAAAGTCTTCATTAATTCGAATTTAATCTAAATCTCTTTCAGACTAACTCCACAGATAATTTCTTTTTTTCTCTCTCTCTTTGTATTAATTTAATTTTCCACCTTTAACTTAATGGGAAGGGAAACTTTTTGTATAATGGCACAGTCAACCTCTGCTGGAAGGTTACCCTATACTACACTATTCCCCGAATACTCATTTACGATGTCAAGTTTTCTGCCAGCTAAAGTAAATATACTCTAATTTATTTGTACTTGACAGTATGCTTCACACTGATAAACAGCTAGTTGAGAAGCATAAAAGTGTTATGAAGAAAAATTTGAGAACTTTTTTTTCCATTACTCAGGGAGTTAAAAATGAAACATCCATGCATAAATAACAATTTTGCTTTTAGTTCGGTAAGCTGACATGGTTTATAACTCATTTGACCTGCAGTATAAATTTCCAGATTAGAACAGCAAGTCTAAAAAATCTAAAAAAGATTGCTGTGATTACAGAAAGGCTTCAGGAAGACAGAAGAAATATACATTTTTCCTCTCGCTATGGAACATGGAAGAATGGAAAGGCTTGAAACAAAACAACTAAATGTCAAGCTTTCAGGTTCTGACTTCTTATGTTACATTCCAGAGTTAAAAAAAACCACAAACCAACAAACAAAAAACAAGCCCTGTTAAAGAAAACCTTAAATCTTGTCTTAATTTTTTTTCCCTTTATACATATAAAGAGCTTTGTCTGGAAGTTGTTAAAGCTCTTCCGTAACCATTCACATATTTTGTCCAATATATTTACTTGGATCCAAGATGAAGTGAATTCAATTTTAAAAAGTTGAATATAGGGCTTTATTGTAAATCAGACTATTTATTTGATGCGTGGAAATATCTTTCATGTTGGTATGATTATCTGTATGTGTTGTGGTTGCATATTTATCACTGCTGCCTTATAAAACACTTATTTAATTTAAGCTTCAAAAATATTATATATCATAAATATCCTTTCTAATCCAAAAGAACAGTGTAATTTTATCTTGCCGAAGAAATCTTTGTCATTAGAGACTTGACTTTTTTTATAGTATCAAAATTATTTTGAATTCATCGCTGTTTGTTTTTATTGAGCAATCTATAATTATCTCCCTAATTAATTTCAAAAGCAATTAGATTTTTTGCGTCTGTGTAGTAGAAAAGAAAAAGGCAAGTTTGAATTACTTATTTATTCGGGGGACAAAATAGCTGGGAATATGTAAAGCAACTTGAAATCATTTTACTTATTAGCTCTCCTGGTGGAGTCTGCCATTTTCGAATATATCAGGTATTAATAGTGGCTTAGGGGCTGATCCTGTAAACACTGATCTGGATAAAGAATTCCATATTCTGGCAGATAAGGGTAAAAGTTGAGATAGGGCAAACAAGAAAAATAGCAATTATAGAGATTTATGACCAGAAAGTTATACTTAGTAGTGTGATTCAGCTTACAACTTTTATAAATTATCTAAAAGGTAAGCTAACATAGAAGAGTATGTGTGTTGAGTTACAAGAGCAGCCCAAGAGCTATTTCTTAGTGTAGCACTGAGGATAACATAGAAATAAATTCAAGACAGACGGAATATGTACAGCTGAGGAAGTTCAGTAGATGCAAAAAAAAGGTGTGGGCCATTTCACTGCTCAGATGTTGAAGGCAGCATTGTAGAATATCATAAATTGGGAATAGAAAGGTAAAAAGTTGTCTATGATAGAGAGACAGAGATGTCACATCTCCCATATCGTTTCTGCAAAGCAATCAGTCCCCTTGAGAGAGTCAATTCATAGAAGTCCATGCTGTATATATAAATTTCCTCTGTCGTGTGCAAGAAGAAAAAGGTATCTCAGCACGAATATCAAATATCCACAAAACTCAAAAAGGGCTCTCCTATAAGCAGCACAGACTTAAATTCTATGGAGAAGATGGAGAGAATGGTGAACCATAAATCCAGATTTTTGGAATAGCACCTTCAGGTAGATCCTAGATCTCCTGGAAATTCTCCATGAGCAGTGGTGAATTTGAGTACCTTTCTAAGTAATAGTTTAGTCCTTACAGACTCATCTGAAACATGAGGATTGAGGTCTGTCCCCTTACAGTGTGTTGCAGCGCATCTAACTCAGTACTTTAAGTAACAGAAGAGTTGGCCCAGGAGTTTGCCAGCTCCATCTGTCTCTAACCCAGCTGAACCACAGAGGCACATATCCAAACAAGAACTTCCCCCTACTTCTCAAATATGGAGCCAATATGAAAGCAGGAGACAGTGAAACCTTGGTGCCCAGGCCTTGTGTCCTTTTCTGCAGCAAAGTCTTACTCTCTTTTGTCATTCTTCAAGTTGGAACACAAGGAGACATTGAACAAATTTGGAAGTGGGGCCAGATCAGAAAAAGGGTAAAAACAGCTCCTTCTTCTTCTCCTGCTTGCTTAGCCAATGTTTGTCTTGATGTCATGTCTGGCAGAGGCAAGAAAAGCCAGCAGCTTGGCAATGGAGATACTAAGCACCAATTCAAGATGTTTTCTGATAGTACCTGGACTTTATTAAGCTAGATATCCATTACTGGTGAGAGCTTGAAGCATATTTCAGGAAATGCTTGCAGCACTAAGAGTGTTCCAGGAAAATGTTAACTGAGATGCCATTACCTAACCTGGACCCAGACTGACTATGACTGCCAGCAAGCTGAGCTATAATGTGAAGCTCCAAAGCCTCACACTGTAGATCTTTGGCAGTTAAACCTTGCTTTCAACAAAATTGGGCTGTTTTGTTAAACTAAATTTGTGAAAAGTACTGCTTTTATTCCTGTTCCCTTGGGAGTAGGTTAGCAATTTATGCTGGAACCCACCTCAGGTTTATTCATTTACCCACCCACTAAAGAGCTCTGTAGAGTGCAGGGGGTTACGGTGTTTCCTTCTCCTTCCCTAAGCCATTCAGAACCTTAAAACTTATGGAAGTCTTTAGACCACACTCATGTAAAGTTCCAAATAGATAACTTGACAGGTTTTGGGGGGAAAAAAGTATCTTTTTTTTCCATTCAAGGAGTGTGGGCCAGAAGTCTTGGCTTTTTTGGCTGAGAAACCAGTTTGCATTATCAAAAACCCGTAGTCAATCATATAAACATCTATTAATTTAAAATTCTATCCCTAGGTTATATCGCCTTTCAGTCTAACTCCGACTTCTTTGGGCTATCAGATGTGTCTCACTAGGGGAAGCAGAAGTTTTCAAAACAGTAATCCAGTCTCCAGAGATGCACAGACCTTCTAAACATTCTTCAACCCAGCTGCGGACAGGCAATGCAAAAGTGGAACAGGGTCTTCTAGAGAAAGTCCGTGTGACAGGGTAGGGTTGTGGCACAACATACGCCCTAATAATTACTAAGACAATTTTAAGTTTTGTTTAGTCAATATTGCACCAGGAAGAGTTTAAGGGACTGCTTTGAAAGAGGCATGAACATTGGTAAAATTTTTTTTTGCTTCCTTTTTATATGAGAAACTGTCGTGGCAAATCTGCAGATGATCTTCTACCCTGCTTAGGAAGCAAAAAATGAAGCAGGTAATTGACTATTTCAGCCATCCCCTAGTAGCTTAACTCTTCTTTAATTACATCAGTTGATTTGCTTCAAAAAACTCTCAACCTGGGGTCAAGCGCAAACTAAATCATAGTGTATGGAAATCAAAGGCTGAAAAGTATGACTAGAACAGATGGGACTGAAGGCATTACAGTTTGAGAACAGCCAAAGAGTTATTGGTTTAATAAAAATGAACACTGAATAACACCCAGAAGATTTTTACAAGAATTTGAATGAACATAATTGAGGATATTATTGTGAGTCCACTAAAAGTAAAAAAGTACCTGTGATATAAAACAAGCAAAGGTAGAAATTTTCAGAAACAAGACAAGGGCTTAATTGTGGTGCTTTTTTGTTTTTCAATTTGTAGGGTACCTTATAAAAATTCTAAATTAAACTCATAGTGCAGTTTGCATGATGTTTCGTTTTGCCAACAATGTTGTGATTCCATATGTCTTGGCAACTGTATATTTCTCTTTGCCTAGTCCCCTGCCCAACTGTCTCCCTCCTCCTTCCTCTACCCTGAAAATAACAAATAATTCAATACTGAAGCTTTTCTTCTATATAGGGTAATGTAATGCAGTATGAACATTGTATTTCAGTAAAATATAACAACCAAATTTTCTTCATCCCTGAGGAATCTTCCCATCACGTCATAATCTCAGTCCTATAACCTCTTCCCATAAGATCCCCTGGGAATTCTGCATGCAGAAACTTGCACCATCATGCATGAAAGACTTTAGGCTGAAACAACCTCCAAGTAGAGTATGGTGTCAACATTCACAGTACTGTTCCAGGCATAACTGCATCACTGCAATCTGCTGTTAAGGTTCAACAGACGGTTTCCTATGGGCTGAAATTTGGCATGCAGTACCTTAATTTATGAGCACATTTTAGAAGTGTGAGTATTCGCAGAACTGTTTGAGTAGCCGAGAGTAAACCGGATTAACATACCAGTTTTACAGAGGATACTCAAACAAAACTCAGTAGATGAAACAAAATGTTATCAAAGTAGATGTTCAGTATTTCCAAAAATAAAAAGTAAAAAATATTGAAGGACACAAACAAATCTTCAATGTGCTTTTGTTTTTCAAAATCCCAGCTTGGATTTGAAGAATTAGGTTCTAGTTTGTTTCTGTTGCCAGGGAAAATCCATGAGGGAGCAAAGTATATGTCAAAACTCATTACTTGTTTTGTCCTAAGAAAGGTAGTTCTTTACTTACAGAATTTCTGAATTCCCCTCTGCCAAAGCCTCTTGATTAGGCATGTCTTTTACTTAGACTACTGTGCAGGGGCATAAAGACTTCTAATCCTTATCTCTGTCAAAGTGTTTCTAAAATCCTTACACGAGATTAAGAAGAAGTGGATTAGATGTTTTGGAAGAGGGCATATGGGGTAGATGGAGCAATATATCTGCAACCTCTTGAGCTAAGCAGCTCTCCTGTGCTTGGCAAATGTCCTTTTACTCTCAAAGTAAAAACTGAAAGTTATTTGTTAATAATACTCACATAGCAAGATACCCTTACTACAAACTACGCCTAAAAGGCATAATGCAGAAATTATTATGTGAACAAGCCAGAGTGTTCCCTTTCTCTTCAAACTTGGATATAATATGATAATCAGTTTGGCAGATTATACTAATCACATTTAAGCCAAAACAATCAATGAGTATGTGCTGCGTGACAGATTTGGTCAATCACGCTTGCCCATCCTGTACCCCAGATGATTCAGATCAGAGAGCTTGTTGGAGCATCTGATTTCTAATGTGCACAGCTTGGTTTTACTCCCATGGAAACTCAGATATGATAAAGAAGGGAAGGGCCATGCACCTCAGTCTTAATGTCTAATGCAATCAGGTCACAGATAAGCCCTATGCCCACTTCAGGAACTCAGAGGCACACCTGAGGTCCCACAGAACATAGGACTAATAAGTTGGTTGAAAGATTGATCAGATTTATTTCTTCATTGACATTCTTATTTCTGTATTTCAGCTTTTGCCATAAGCATACACTCCAAGGGTGTAGACATTTTGATGTCACGCTTTGCAACACAGTTAAAAGCAAATAAAAAAAATTTAAATGGCAGAAACTGAAATGTTATTGCTCATCCTGCCATTTAATTTCTAAATTTCTGTAGTCAACCACAAACTTATTTTTTGCTATTAATCTTGGCCATTTGTTCATTTGAAGAATGGAACATATGGTTTGACACATATGGTTATTCCTATACTAATGAAATCAGATACCCTTGTAAGTGAGACGTGGTAGGGAAAGGAAATCAGTGTAATGGTGAGGGTGTTTAAGGGAAGTCTTCTGTTTGCCCTAGTAACTACTACACTATTATACGTCAGTCACTTCTACTTACATCCACTCCAGGAAAAGTGCAGCACTTCACTATTAAAGCTACATTCCAACACTACTATATGCAAAATGTTTTCTTGTGTGACTCAATCCAGGTGAGAAAAATACGTCTTTGTATACTGAACTACAAAATAATCAGCTAAAGATTCTTTCAGTTCTGCTGATACAAGTAGCTGTCTATAATATATTAGGATTGAAATGAGCAGAAATATTTCAAATTTTTCAAATGTAATTTTCATCATTTTGTAAATAGGATATGTTGCGTATTTTTTTTCAGTTACACATATTTCAAAAACTGAAGGCTTTAGGTGAAGGTCTAAAATTTAGTTTAAAATCCTAAAAAATTAATTAAAAGCTTCTACATGACCAAAATGTGTTGATTTTATAGACCTGGGCCGTTTTGGGTTTTAACTTGCTTTGGAGGACTTTTAAAAATATTTCTTGTTTAATTTCAAACAAGAAAAGGTATAAGAACCATGGAAAATTTTGTGAAATGGAAAATCTGGTTCTTGCTCAGTCAGTTCATCTAAATCCTGCTAGTTTTTGAAATGCAAGTGAATTAAGTTTCTTTGTCCCATAAGTGTCTTCAGTGACTTCATCTTTTTCTTCAGAATATTCTTCATGTCTGCCACAGCCATCCAGTGCTAGCTTTGAGTTTTATTGAGGCTTTCAGCCTCTTCAGAAGTCATACAAGTGGAGCTGTCTCTGTTTGCCAGATGGGGTTATAGCGCTAGACAAAAGAAAAAGCAGAATGAGAGGCAATCTGACTCCCACCCACTTTTTGTACAACCTCAACTACTGAAACCACTTCATCTCTCAGTGACAAGGCAAAGGAGAAAATAACTACCTCCCTTTATTTCCCTATTTTTCACAGACATGCAATGGTGTTTTGCAAGAGGGGAAATAAAAAGTATCTCATGGGAGATAGATAGGCAATAATTAAAAGGAATTGAGGAAAGGAAGGAAAATAGAGGAAGAATACACTGTAAGAGAGAAAAGGCTTATGCTAATGTAGCTACCGTGAAAAAATCCAAGGTTTAAGGTCATAGTAGTATGTATATGTGCCCTGGTTTAGGAATGGTATTCCCTAATTTAGTGCTCCACTCTTCCCCAGCCCCTCTGGTGAGAGACAAAAAAGGCAGAGATCCCAAGTTGAGATACGAACAATTTACTGAAAACAATGAGATAAGAAAATAAACAGCAACAACAACAGTATTAACAATAAAAGTGCAAAAAGAGGGTGATTTACCTGCAAAAAATGCTCACCAATGGACTGACCCAGTGCCGCCCAACCCCTGAGACAAAGAACAAAACGGTAGTGGACTCTTCCCCGCACCACCTTTTTCTTCCCAATGGTAATCTGCTCCCGACACCCTTCTTGGAAGTGAGAATCCCTTACTTCCGTCGCTGGTAGCGATGTAAGGTGGTATTGAGTGACAAACTGGACACGCTCGCATGGCTTCAGGCTTCACCTACTCAGCTACTGTGAAAATCAGCACAAGTCTGATTATTTTAATGTGAACAAAAAGAATCGGCAATCTTTAAACTCTGACTTGAAGCTGTACTCACAATTTGTCATTCTTTACTCAGTAAAAGTGCTGTGTCATGTTGAATCCTAGGCTCACTGTTTACAAGTAAACTGAACACCCTTGACCACAGAGATTTACTAAAGAGTAGAAATATCAACAGATCTTTCATTAGACAAAGTGTGAAAAATTCAACAGATACTATGAGATTTTATGTTCCTGAAAAAGTATCTTATGTGAAACAGAACCTATTTTAATATAATTTTGAAATCTGTTTAGTTGAAAACCTTCTGTTGTATTATAATACTTTTTATTGTACAGCCTGTTTGGTTTTGCAACAAATCCCCAAGTAATATGGGGGTTTTGTAACAGATTGAAATGTACAGACCTTAGTAAATTTACTTACCAATACGTAGGAAATGGAGTGTGGGATTATTGTTGGTTACTTTGGCTGTTTTTCTTTTCATGTGTAGAACACTTTTGTAGAAAGACAGAAAGCCCCAAAGCTAATGCTGCAGCATGTTGTTAAAAATGTGGGTTTTCTTGCCTTGTTTACATTAGGTGGGTTTTTCTGGCTGCTAAATGAGAAACGGATAAAATAATTTTCAGTGTTTACTGTGGCAAGAAAGAACAGAAATTGGACCTCTTGGATTTTCTACTGTGTGCCCATCAATCCAGCGGCGCCATTCCTAAGCAGCTGTTATTAGCCAAGGAAAGGTTTCGTAATGTTCCTGTCTACAGTTTGTATCCTGAGGTTTACCACATACTGTAGTGTCATCCTTTACAGACTGAACTGTGCTGAAGTTACAGGAAGGCTTTCATGACTGTGCATATTCAGAAGTGGTGTGTAACTTAGACAGCGTAACTTATTTGGCTGGGTTTTTTTTCTGGTTTTCAGCCGTCTAAATGAATTTTCAAAATTAAATAGCAAAAATTAAAGCAAAATATCAGGTTTTTTGTTTATGTAATCTGTTTATTATTTGATCTATTGTCTTAATGTTTCCTTTCCAATTTGTTCACATCAGTCTTAACTCACCTTCATGTTAGGCCCAATTACTGACTTACCTGTCCACTTTCTCTAATTTCTAGTTCTTTCTCTACCTGATGCTTTCTCAGCTCACTTAATTAGTAGCTTTCCCATGACTGCCTCACATACTGCTGCTCTCTTAAAACACAGGCAATTAACTTTCACAAAATTTGCAAACTTTCCTCTTTTTCTCTGATCTGTACTTCTCCTTGACTGCTCTTGTGTCATCTCCATTGACACTCTGGGATGTTCGGGTAGTACTTCATGTAGTTTACGGAGTGTGAATCAGAACAAAGGCAGACTTTTGTCTGAATTATGAAAAATCCCTGATATAAAATTATAGAACAAAAGGATGAAAAGAGAAAAAAAATATAAAGCTTACCTCTGATGCTCTCATATTGGGTAAAACATCACATAACTAAGCTATCATTAATAAATAAGCAGTTCTATTTGCAAGCTTCAAAATATTGTAAGGCAATTTATCAAATCTTGCAAGTAGTGGAGTCACGAGTATTTCCAATGCTACACAAAAATAAAAATTACTTTAGTAATTTTCTTTTGTTATAGTGGTCTATGAAAATGTATTTTTTTTCTTTGGGTACTCAAAAAATATAACAAGACTGTCTGCAATAGTTCACAACAGTAATTGGTTCAAATGCAAGAAACTAGCGACTATCTTCTGTCATAAAACTGTGTTCAGTAACAAAAGAGGCTAGACAAATCTCAACTTTCCTTAATATTCCATAGAGAATGCTACAAAATATATGAAAAAGCACCTTCTAAAGAAAACTGTTTTATCCTGCAATGTGGTTTGGGATGTATTGCACTTCACAATGAATAAAAACCAAGGTTTTGGTAAATCTTTAATGTGCTAAGAAGTAAAGGTCATCTAAAGAAATAGAGTTAACTTTTAATCTTTTAGTAAGAATTTGCGCCTTTTTTGGTAAGAATTCAATGTTCACTAACAGTGAAAAAATTTTATTTTGATAAAATATTTAGCAAAAATAGCCAATGACTAGAAAAGGCAACATCTTTTAATATTTAATGTTAAGAGGCTCTTAACAGATACAGAGGTAAAACTTTCAATAACATTTAACACTTCAAAACCTTTCAGCAACTAGAAAAGAAATTTAGACTATACAGCAGGATAGTAACTGGAGGATTCCTTCTATGGCATTTCGTGTTAAAACTGTACAGTGACAGAAAAATGACTTAGAAAATACCTTTAAAGCCGAAATAGTATGAACAGTATGTAAGAAACTATTCATTTCCTATCTCTTCACACTTCTATCTCTGCCTGAATGAACATTTTCCTGATGGCAATCAGCATAGTGTTCCTCTGTTCCTTCATTTACCCCAGAGTCATTGCTCAGTGTCCCCTTCTCACTGCTCACTCTTCATCCTCTCCTGACCTACCACCACTCAGTATTTCAAGGAGACAGCAGTTTTCAGAGATTATTCTTGAGAAAAGTGCTCCTTTAATGAGATTTTTTTAAAACTCAGGAAAGACATTAACGGAGAAGGTCACAGGTGCTGTATATGAATGCTTGGATGTCAGATCTTTGTGGCCCACAGTCAATCACACTCAGCAGTGAGACAGGAGTGTGACTTTTTAAGTGCTTTTTCATGTAACATTCTGAGCATTCATCCTTTAATGTTTCATAAATTGATATCCCACCCCACTTTTTCTAAACTTTAATCATCCCTTAAAATTTGAATTTTAAGCTTTTATACAAAACAGAAAGTGTCACCTTTTACCTGTCTGAAGCATTAATACGGTCTGAACTTATCACAACTATCCAAACACTTTTCATATAACCTCTTCTGATTAATTATTTTTCCCTGAATCCATTGTGGTCTGCTGACAAAGGCTACTGCAATTCAGTGGGCTCTTTTTTCAAGACATAACGTGACGGTGTTTCCAAAACTATAAGAGAAACACATATAATTCCATTTCTGGCTGGTCCAAATCTTGAGCAAACTGAAATAAATTACCCCTGCATTGAGCAAGAGGTAGGACCAGACAACTTTCAGAGGTCCCTAGCAAGCAGTTTAAATTTATGTCTATAAATTATATATATGTTATAGACATACATGTTATGTCTATAGACAATACACCATGCTTCGAGCACAGAAGAGAAATAGCTAAGCCACTGATGGGCAAAATTGCTACATAAAAATACAATTCCTTGTTAGAGCAAATTTGTCTGAGGAGCCCACAGCAAGGGGTGCTTCAGCAGCCAGAAATGAAAGACATAAAAAAAAGACATTTTATTCCAGTCACCCAGCAGCTGGTTTAAACTGCTGCTAATTTCATGGTTAGCAATGAGGAGATGGGCTTTAAAAATAGTTTTATGACAAAACATTTTTTAACCACAGGGTTTGGAGGAATGAACAAAAATGGATTCGTGAGTTTTGGAATATATTTTGCTGGCCCAGTTGAGGATAAATCCTACCCCTTCTCACAGTCAAAATTCATCAGGTTGCGCTGAAGGCTAACAACATAGAAGAAAGACATGCTAGGGCAGTAGGTGTCTAAGATGGATGCACTGTTAGACTGCATCTAGCTCAAGGTAAATATTCTGTGAAATATGTCACCAAGAAGGTGTTGTAAAAGTCAGGGGGTAGGTTTAAAGATTGCCTTTTATACAGAGGCATCCAGGATTTTATATTTTGTGGAGGTGGGGGTTTGTCTCCAAAGAGAGGCAAGACTTGTTGCAAAACTGGCAGTAACCTTTTACTGTCCCACATTTGGCTGTGCATACTTTTTGTTAGAACATTTATGTTCTCAATTGTTTTCATACACACCCATTTCAACTGGAGTCCAGAACAATTTTTAAAAATATTATTTTTATATTTTCTTCTCAATTTTCAGGGATATAATGTTTTAACTGCAAACTCCTCTGACAACACTAGTTCTGTAAGTTATTCCTGGTGTGTACCTGATACAGGGTTAAAACAGTGAAGAAAAATTTGTATTTTTGAAAACTTTAACTGCCTGCTGATCTTGGCTAAAACTGCTGGAAAATTCCAAAGGCTCACCACCAGCAGAGAATACATCTTGCCAGGACAAGATTTCAAATCCTGTGATAATTGGATATAATGATTCCATATGCAATGAGATAGATTACAATCAGGTGCAGGACTTCTCTTCTTCACAGGAACCCAAAATGCAGGGCTTTAAAGATGCACCTACCTCACAGCATTGCTTGTTTGCTTGTTTGTTTAAAGTTGGATTATAAAGTACCTATATTTTCATCATTTTCCAATGCCAGGCATTTGGTTTACTTTTTGTGGGCTTAGACAGCTGCTTTCCTTTGGAAGACGTTTCCCAGGTACTAATTAGAAGACCTGTGAGCAGACAGTTTTTGCTGCTTATTTACAAGGACCATTTTTCTTCTGTAAAGCTGTATTGCTTTTGTTTTCAGTCTCATGAGTGCACTTTTTTTCTGCATAGCTACATGATTTTCCTGTTAGTTTCACTGCTCATAATATTTTTGGGCCATCATCCCCATCTCCTTGTTCAGTGTCATACAAGAGCGAGGAGAGGAGTATGATCATCTTACTGGTATTTCTCCAGCTCTATGCTTCTACCTACCTTGGTCTCCTGGCAATGAACACACAAAGCATATGAATCTAAACATCAGTGTTGCAATTTGGCACCTACTGACCTCTGTGGCAAAAATCGTTTCATCTAGCTGAGAATTTGAACGTTCTTTTATCAAGTTATTATTTTTTGATAGCTTTTATGAGGTAATTTAACTTTTTACTAAAACGTGTATAAACCACTTTTATTGGAGAGTCCTCTATTTTTACCTATCACCCACTTCATTTTGGCACTTGTTTTTTGAGTGAGTGACTTCTTTGCTTTATATACAGTGGTTACATCCAGTGGTTTTCTGTTGAAATATTCTGGGAGAAAAGGCATGTCAGAATCTGTCCAAAAATGTGATTTCAAAATCTGTATCTCTGGCTTTTAGGCAGAGACTTTCACACAAACATCTCTCTGGGTGTCACAAAAGAGCTCTCTCTTAAAGTCATAAGGCCATACTTCAGGAATTTAATTTTATCTTTAGTTTTACTCAAACTGAACCCAAAGGCATTTCCAGTCACAAATTCATCAAGATGAAAGCAACACAAAGAATAAAACAGACTACAGACAGTCAACATTTCACCACCTGTTTTCTTTTCACCCAGCCTCTTAACACCAAGAGAAGGGAATATACATCAGTACCCACCAATACATATCAGAGCCAGGATTTGTTTCCCATAAGCATGTTTTTAATTTTCTGGCAGTCAACCTGTCCAACAAATCCAGGGTAAAGGTGAACAATCCCCATTGTGTTCTGGTTGGGTCACCCAGGACTTAATGGTTAATTTCTTCCATTTTCCATATAATTTTTACCACTATTTAATCTACTGAATAAATTTTGTTCCTTGGTACAGGGGGATTTAATGGTAATGTGCTACAAGATAAACATGTAATTACGGTGAACATTTCCCAACAGAAATGTGTCATCAGTCTGATGCAGCCTTTTAAGTCCCATTGCACAAAACAACTTCTTCCATTGTAAGGAAGGAAATTATGATGAATTTGAAATGTCATTTTATGTCTATTTTTCTGCTGATTTAACAGTTTCATAGGAAACAGGTTTTCAGATGCGATTTCCCTGGAGCCAAAAGGTATTTTTAAAAATGTAACTGTGGTGAAGAACCATGAAGTTCATATTGTTCTATTCTCCTAACCTCATTGTTACAGTTCTTAAGGCCAGAGGAATGATATCACCCGCATAACAGAGAAAACATATTTTAACCTAATTCTGGGTTCAGGCTTACTCTCTGAAAACAGATGGAATGGCTGCACTCACAAATGCAGTCAAGAATGAAGTATGAGAAGGAATGCAGGAATTATATAACAACCCAGGATATCTTCCCATCACAACTATGAACTGCAACTCAAAGTTAGAAATTAATGCATCCTGTCCTTGAAAGTTATGCTTTCTATTCTAAAGTACTAAAATTGTCCTTCGTGAGTATTCTCAGAGTACAGTTTCCCCTAACCATCAAACTTAGTAGAGAAAGTACAGGCATAAAAAATGTTTCACAAAACTGCTGAAGTAGATTAACTCTGTCCGCTAGGGACGCTGTGATTTGAATCTTAAGACAAATCTTAAGCTTTATACAATTTTTCTTAAAGACCATAAGTGGTGTATAATTAACGGGAACCTTATTCAAAAGTATGAGGGAGGAAAAAAACCCAGATAAACAGATTGCTGCGTGAAAACTGGACAGAAGTAAAAAACTGAAGAATTTCTGCCTCAGTTCCAGTCAAAAGCACATATTTTTTTCAGACAGGAAAACACTTCAGCATTCTTTGTACTTTTAGAGAGCTGTTCAGATTGCAATTGAGACAGAATATGTTGGGAATCACTGTGAAGTATTACTTATCTTCTTTGATGGAAAATAGGAATTAGCCTCAATTTTCACCTCTTCATTCCATCTACTTTATCTAAGAAGGAAGGTTATGATGAATGAAATGATGTGCACCAGCTATTCTTTGGTTACATTCAGCAAGTCTTCTGCACGAAACCACAGAAAGCAGCATATATTTTTTCTGTGGCATTGAATTCTTACGAGACAAAATTTCATGCAACCACAAGCTTTTGTTCTCCAATAAATATCCTCATGGTATAGCAAATTATAAGTTCCCTGACTACATGGAGAGAGGGATCATTCACTTACCATCAGATATCTTGTCTCTATCAAATGGCTTCAAGCTAATCATATCAGTCCTATGAATTCTGGAAAAATTATTAAATTCCTTCCTAAATGTTTTGCTTTTTGGAATATATAGATACTTTTAACTCTTTAGCAATGTTAAAAAAATATCACTTTAGTTTTCAGTTATTTATCAGATAACTTTGTAGATGCTCCTAACGAAACACCTTTCTCTCTTTTGGAAACAAAACTCATGCTTATTGCAATTTCAGAGAATATAATTAGAGAACTGTCCACAAGTTCAAAATTCAACTTACATTATATTCCATTTGAAACACTATTACTTCAGTGCTGATTACAGGGTTCAGTACATGGATAGAGGAATTTGAAATCTGACCACAAGTGCTCTGAGCTGATGCATTCTTTTAAGCAGAGTTTGTGAAATTAAGCCATGTGGTAGGACATTAATTACACATATCTCTTTAAAAATCTTTTTTCTGCCATAAATAGGAGAACCTAGATAGTGCATTACCATTGTTTGTTATTAGAACATTTTGGTTTTACCATTTAGCTGCTGTGACAATCCAAGAAGCTGACAGAACTTGCAGTTAGTGTGTGTTACTCATTGTTTATTTTGGATAGAGCTAGTCAAAAGAATTCATTATTATTTATGTTACTGAGCAGCTAGAAAGCTCAGGTCTTGGGTGAGGATCCTACAACGTTAGATACTACTTACACTTAAAAGTGTAGACGAGAGGAGGGGAGCGGAGAGGAGAGGAGGAGAGGGAGAGGGAGGGAAGGGGAGGGGAGGAGAGGAGGCTGAATTTATTCTGTTCCTGTATAAATAATAATACCTTAAACTGTAATGTTAAAGCAAAATGTTTCAGTAAGAATCTCAGAATATATATTTTGTGACTTTAAAAACTTTCTATAACATTTTGTTATAAAATGTAAACATGCAAAAATAGCTCTAGAAACAAAGAATTATGCAACTTTACTCCATCTAGGATTAAAATAAATTAGTTAAAATATGCAAAAGTAACGTCATGTGCAATAACATGAAAGTTACTCTATTTTTCTGTTTTAAATTACTTAAAAGCACATTTTTACAATTTATGCTTTGTACTGGCTGGATGTTTCTTCCTTTCCTAATCTCACTCTGAGATCCTTTTGAAATATTTAATATTTTTCACTTCATGCTACAACCCCATAACTTCAGTAGTGAAACTACATGGGGTCTCTTAACTCTCCCTGACTCATTCATGAGCCTGAGGAAACTAGAGCACAGACAAAAGGCATCTAGCTTTGGTAGCCTGGCAGCATTTTTCAGGCTGTTTTTCATCACTTCTGGATTTTGCCGTGATTTAGGACAGTATGATGATTAACTGTGCAAGCAGTTCCCAGGCCAGTCCCCTCTCATCCCTGATTAGCCAGCTGCTGTCCTTTCTTAGTTACTGATCATGCTCCCAGCCAACTATCCTAAATTTTCACACAGTGTTTATATTCCCTGGAAGTCTATAATCATCTTCTTATCTTCTCCCTAACATCTTCCTAATGCCAAGCTGCTGTTTTCTAGCTTATCACCTTCCAATCAAACTATCCTTGCACACCATCCCATCTGTTGCCTTTCTGTTACAAAATTCGGTGTTTGAGAAGGTTTGGAGAAGCCTACAGCTTCTGCATTATTGAGCGAATCTCCCTCCAACTTCAGAAACGTTGGCTCAGGTTTCTGGCCTAGATTCAGATCCTCTCGGAGGTTTTAAGCAGTGTTCATAAATATGAGGGAGGTGGTTTGAAATGAGTCTTGTGAAAAGAAAAATAAAGAGATGAAGTAGAAAGACCTGGTTCCAGGCTCTTTTTAAAAGTCAGTGTTTAAATGTATCAGATATTTACTGGAACAGAGATGGGGCTTTTGGAGCAGGTTTTACGCATAATTCCAGATATGAAATTGTGCTATATTCTGGTATTTGTGCGCATTCCAACAGTGACACTTATACTTCACTGAAAATTGAGCTTTGTGGGATACAGAAGGTGAGGAGAAGGCAGAGCCAATGTACTACATGCACAAATCTCAAGTCAGCC
Source organism: Mohoua ochrocephala (assembly GCA_013398855.1). Lineage (NCBI taxonomy): Eukaryota > Metazoa > Chordata > Aves > Passeriformes > Acanthizidae > Mohoua > Mohoua ochrocephala. The sequence continues at coordinate 17,297 of VZTA01008738.1, read as the reverse complement.
TCCTTACTCTTGCACTAAAATACTGAATCATTCTGAAAAGAACTACATGCATATAAGAACACGCTTCAGTGTTTCACTAGAATTGTTTTAGAATCTGCTGTCTTCCTAATATTTGGGAAGATTGCTTTGGTAACAGGTCTGCATACGCACATAATTCTTCTGGTGGTGAATGGTGTTGCGCCCAGTTGGTGGCCAGTCACTACTGGTGTCCCCCAAGGATGAGTGCTGGGCCCAATCCTGATTAACATCTTCATTAATGATCTGGATGGAGGGATTGAGTCTACCATTAGGAAATTTGCAGATGTCACCAGGCTGGGTGCCAGTGTTGATCTGCCGGAGGGTAGGAGGGCTCTGCAGAAGGGCCTGGACAGGCTGAATCCATGGGCTGAATCCAATAATAGGAGGTTCAACAAGACCAAGTGCTGGGTCCTGCACTTTGGCCACAACAACCCCGTGCAGCACTNTGGCTGGACACCAGCCAGGCAGAAAGGGACTTGGGGCTACTGACTGACAGCAGCTGACAGCCAGCTGTGCCCACGGAGCCGAGAAGGCCAATGGCATCCTGGCCTGTATCCGAAATAGTGTGGCCGGCAGGACCCAGGAAGTGATTCTTCCCCTGTACTCGGCACCAGTGAGGCCACACCTTGAGTGCTGTGTCCAGTGCTGGGCCCCTCAATTTAGGAAGAATGTCCAGGGAAGGGCAATAAGGCTGGGTTAAGGGTCTGGAACGCACTTGCTGTGAGAAGTGGCTGAGGGAGATGAGGTTGTTTAGACTGGAGAAGAGGAGGTTCATGGGAGACTCCATCACTCTCTACAACTCCCTGAAAGGAGGCTGTAGCCAGGTGGGGGTCGGTCTCTTCTCCCAGGCAACCGGCAATAGGACAAGAAGACATGGTCTAAAGCTGCATCAGGGGAAGTTTAGGTTGGATGTTAGGAAGAATTTCTTCACAGAAAGGATGACTGGTCCTTGGAATGGGCTGCACAGGGAAGTGGTGGAGTCACAGTCCCTGGAGGTGTTTAAAGCTGGACGTGGCACTCAGTGTCAGAGTCTAATTGACAAGATGGTGCTGGACTTGATCTCAAAGATTGTTTCCAAACTAATTGATCCTGTGATTCTTTTGAACCCAATCCCTATCTTCACCCTCTATATGCTAGGCCTCTAGCATATTCTGATGGCCTCTGTAATTAAAATGAGACAGAGATTTTTATCCTAGCCACTTTCTTTTTTCAGTTTTAGTAAGTCAGTGTCTTCTTTCAGCTGGTCATTAAACTTTGCTTCCATTACCACTGATGGATTTCTTAAACAGATATTTGCTGCTTGTTACTCTTGGGAGTAATTTCCTGTAAACATTCATAAAACTATCCCAATTTCTCCTTAAAATTTCCTCTTTAAAACCCTTCTCTTTTAGGAATAGAAGATATCTGAAAATGATTAGCTCAGTCTAAGTTCATGCTCCCCATACTTGGACATTGGCCAGGCCAGACAGCACTTCCTTACTGTTTCCCTGCTTGTCTTTTTGCATCTGATTAATGTCTCTTGTCCCCTTCCAAGACCTTACACACACACCCACACCCACACCCACACACAAAGATGCACTCCAATTACAATCACTATAGCACTAGAGAACCTGTTTACTCTGTTTTCAGAACACTTAGCCTAGTCTCTAGCCATGGGTCATCATACATCTCCAGGAATTGCACCAATCAGGTCAAAAGAAGTCCTTGTCCTTGTGCTTTTCTATTAGACCCTAATGTAAGAGATATGAGAGGCAAAACTAGACCATGCCTTAAAGGTCCCATTAAAAAATATGATTCTTTATTAAGTAATAACACTAATTACATGATCTCATTCTAAAAATGGCATTGCTATAATGCATTTCCAGTAATCACTGCCTTGAAAGGCTTTTTTTTCCTTAAGCCTAAAAGCAAGTTTTGATTGCTAGATAGATCTGTGGCATACAAACTTTTTGTAAACAAATAATTTTCTGAAACCGTTGTTGAGCTTCTTGGCTCAAAGCATACACTGACTGGAGGCAGAGACGTAGCATCTTATGACATAGTTCTTATGGTGAAGCATGTCCTTCTGAGAGGAGTCAGGCTTGGTTTTACCTCTGTAAAGGAATTGGATATGTTATGTGCAGGTTTACCCCAGGATCTTATTTGACTTGCATGGCTCTAGACTTCTTATACCCCCAATCAGAAAGACAGAGTGAGACTTAGAGATTCCGTATGTGCTGTAAGCCCATATGTACAGCTACATATAAAAATATATGTATATCTAAGGATTTTTCTTCCTGGAATACTGAAAAATCTACAGGGTGTAAAACCCTGGAAATCTGAAGCACAGCATAACCTGTACACATATCTTGTGGTAACAGGATAAGGAAGCAAGGAGTGCATAATATTTAACTAATTACAAGATGATAAATGGTGCATGTTCATTTGAGGATGATTCAATTTAGACACAAAAGCGACTATGTTCATCTCTTTTGTGGCAATAGGGCTTTCTAGACCAATGCTTCATTTTTGCAACATATTTATCCTGTTGCTTTATCCTGGATGACCTTTTGCCCCATAGTATGAATTTGAAGCTTTAGTACAAATGTTATTGAAATAAAATTATCTAGAGAAAACAGATATGTCTACAAGGCTACAAGGGAAGAGGGGATGTTTGTTTTAAAGACAGGTAGGGATGTTAAAGTTTATCTCAGGTGAACAACATTCTTGATTTTTCTTTTCCAACAAAACTGAATTTCCTCATGAATGTAAGAGATTTTGGCTTTTACACTAAATTGTAAAACACAGCATCAGTTGAAAGTCTTCTTTCATCCAGATGCCACACAGTAAAACTTGAAAGGTTTTACTGTGACAAAATTAGGACACACAGTGGGAATCACTTCATAGTCATAAATCTGTTTATAAGTTGGAATATTAAAAATATATAATTGTGTCAAGTCAGTTATATAAAATATAAAAATCCCTCAGATATGACCTATACTGATGGTAGGATGGGTAATGGTGAAAATAATTTTTTTTTCTTTTTAATCTAGTGCCTCAAGGAAATATTTTTGATAGTTTCTACTAAATACTCTTTAGTTTTAATTATCTTCCCAAGATTGCAACGTTGATAGTTTTGCCAGCTTTTCAATAAAATGTTCTGAAAATGTAAAGAGACCAACACTATCAGTAGTACCTTCTCCTTCATTCTTTTTGTCACTGAATATTCAGAAACTGCTACAGACTTAGCCAACTGGCAATAGAATGAGTCAAATACATTTATTTCAAATATTAGAGTGGTATTCTATAATCCATCTTTTACTTAAATTAAAGCTAGGTGTCTAAACTTCTGCCTATCAAATGCATATCAATATCTGTTTTCTAAAATGAAAACAATAATACTGGCAAGCATTTTTAGTGGTCTAAATGCAGTAAAAACATGTCTCCCTTTAATGTGACTCAGAACACATACTTCAGTTACAATTGGACTTCCAAGCTCATCAAATTCAATAGGAGTCTATGTTGACTTTCTAGTTTTTGTTCAGGACGTGGGCATATGACATCAGAGGCTGGATTTGCAAGCTTGTGAATATTTTTGGCTCAATTGTCTTCTACCAGTAGGTGTCTTGCAGTTCAAAAAGCTATACCAGAACTCTTGTGCTTTGATCACAAATACCTCAGCAAAGAAATGGAGCAAAAGTAGAATGTGCTTTGACTAGAATATGTTCCAAAAAGATAAATATTTTAAAAGCTCTAATTCTGCGACCGTAATCTTGTCATAAGCTCTTGTATGGAAAACTAATCAAAAGGATCTTGAAACGTTGTTTTCATGCTGGTCCCAAGGAAAAGGGATCAAATTAATGACAAAGATTTACTAGGCAATGGAATGCCTGCACAGCATAGTGAAACACGACACACAGATAGCAAACAGCCCTTACGTGAGCCAGCTCCGGTATTGGATACGTACTCTTCACCAAGGCAAAAGTACTGGACTGTGTGGAGCAGTCGGGCTCCAGACATGAGCTAATTCCAGAAGTTAAGACTTCTCAGGTGCAAGGGAAGATGTTGCTGTGCTTGGAACTGGTTGGAAACTCACTGAACCATTCATCTGATTGAAATGTGTTTCATTTCAATTGAACATTTTTAATGCGTGAACATTTTGGATTTATAAAAGAGAAAATTATGTCAGAAAAACTAAAATTATTGTTTTGCTGATGTTCATTTAGTCATTTCCTGCCTATATTAGTCTGACTTTCTGCTCAATAAACAAAAAATACTTAATCATAGAACTTAATATTTTTTTTTAACTTTGTAGTTTCTGGATTTTGACCTTTTAATTCTCTGATGGTTAGCTCACTGAATGAGATCGGTTTACACAGTGTAGTATGGAAGATATAGTGTGGAAAGATACCTAGTTCACAGAAAGCAAGGAATAAAACTCCAAAATTTAAATTCTATGAGTCCATAAGATTTAACATTCATTAACATAACTATGCTTTTTTAGATTCTTTTAAGCCTTTTAAGAGTTTTGAAAATTTGATCTTTCAAAATTTTTATTTTTCATTGTGTACAAAATGTCACTTATACCACTCTAAGATAAGAACACATCCTGAAATGTTTTATAAGCCCAGTGGATTAAAAATTTGAATTAATTCTCTCTCATTTGACATATAGTATTACAAATAATTTAACTATTTCCCACTGTACTTCTAAACCATATTTTCTTAAAAGTTTTAAAATGTCACAAGAAATATAACATTTGTATTATCTTTACTGAAAGTTGAACGTAAGTACACCAAGGTGCAACAATTTAGCTTTCATTAAGTGTTCCAATTGTGCTAGTCATGGAGGTACATTTGTCACAGATGATATATAAAGCTCCCAGGACAATTAAACAAAGGAATTTAAAAGTATCTGGTCAATAGAGTAACTCCCCTGCTAAAGCATGATGGATGTGTTTATCCACAAAATACAAGGATGTATGAAATTTCTGTCATAAAAATGATCAACCTGAAGTGTCTCAAACTAAAAGTATCTTTCCTTAGTGTTTAAAAAATGGCCATAATCAGTTTCACAAAGCTCCTGAAATTCAATTGCTGATGGCATGTCTTTTCTTGTGGAAAAAAAATATATCCATATTTTTGTGGAAAATTAAGCTGCTTAAGGACAATTTATTTCCAGATGTAAAGTGCACTACTGCAAATGCATGAGCTCTACTACTTCTTGAGGTGCTTGCATTTACTGATCATTCTGTACTGTTTCTCAAACATCTCTCTCTACTTCTGCCTACAGTATGACTGGCTGATATATGTGTAGCCCTGAAGTAAATTGATTTATTTAACTGCATGCAGAGAAATGCTCTTCACTTAGGATGAGGGAAAGGCAACGGATGTCTGTCTAGACTTCAGTAAAGTCTTTGCCACTGTTTCCCACAGCATTCTCCTGAAGAAACTGGATGCTCATGGCTTGGATGGAAGTACTCTTCACTGGGTGAAAAACTGGTTGAATGGCCAGGTCCAGAGAGTGGCAGTGAAGGAAACCAAATTCAGTTGGTGGCTGGTCACTAATGGTGTTCCCCAGGGCTCAGCATTGGGCTGGTCCTATTTAACATATGTAATGATGATCTGGAGGAGGGGCTTGAGTGCATCCTCAGTAAGTTTACAGATTACACCACTTTAGGAGAGAGTGTTGATCTGCTGGAGGGTAGGAAGGCTCTACAGAGAGCCCTGGATAGCTTGGATCAATGGGCTGAGGGCAACTTATGAGGCTCACCAAAGCTAAGTGTCAAGTCCTGCATTTGGGTCACAACAACCCCAGGCAGTGCTA
>VZTA01008738.1:0-11339 GCA_013398855.1 Mohoua ochrocephala | reverse complement strand
TGTGTCAGGAATAGTGTGGCCAGCAGGACCAGGGAAGTGATTGTCACCCTGTACCTGGCACTGGTGAGGCCACACCTCGAGTCCTGTGTTCTGTCTTGGGCCACTCACTTCAGAAAAGACATTGAAGTGCTGAAGTATTTCCAGAGAAGGGCAACAAAGCTGGTGAAGATCTGGAGCACAAATCTTGTGAGGAGTTGCTGGGATTGTTTAGCCTGAAGAGTGGTCTCAGGGGAGAACTTACCGCTCCCTACAAATACCTGAAAGGAGGTTGTAGTCAGGTGGGGGTCCATCTCTCCTGCCATGTCTCAAGTGAAAGGGTGAAAGGAAATGACCTTAAGTTACTAGAGGCCCAGATTAGATATTTGCAAAAAACTTTTTCACTGAAAAAATTTCAGGCATTGGCATAAGTTGCAGAGGGAGGAGGTGCAGTCACTGTCTCTGGAAGTGCTCAGCAGGTGATCTGGATGTGCATGAGAAAGCATTAAAGACCAGCGTATCATTGTGTAAATGCCTCCTCTACAAAGATTTATTCAGATAATGAAGAGCCTCCAGCTTATATGGAGCACTAACATATGTCTCTGTATAGTGTAATATATGCTTAGAAAGGCATACTATTTATTGGGACATCAAATATAACAGTTCTCATTTGTACAGACTGAAATTAAATTCTTTTCCAACCTGCTTCATCACCATTCTAACTTTCTTCCCAGAATTTATTTTTAAAAGACTTTGGAAAGGGTTAAAAAAAGACTGTGTGACTTCTGTTGGTCTTGGGAACTAAGGATTCTGTGCTGATCTGTGCTATATTTGACTTCAAAGTTACAACACAGAGATATGCAAAATGGTAAAAACAACATCTGTGTTTCATTCAACATCTTGCAATGACCTCTTCTGGACAAGTCAGGCTTCAAAAGGCAATAAAAGGAAATACTGACACTTTTCTGATAATGTCCTAGCACATTGATTTGTAGCTCAGGGGGTTTTTTAGCAAGATCTAGTAGTTTGGGTTTAATAACCTTTGATTGGTTTATCTTTCATAAGTTTTGCCTCATCAGTTTTTGGACCTAAATCAAATCTTCAATTGTAGAATTGCATACAAAGTATTTTCCTTGAAGCTGGATGACAACTTTTAGGGATACCTTAGTTTTTGCATTTGTAACTGTTTATCTATATATAAATATGCACTTATGTTTATTTAGGATGTTCTCTTCCCTCCACTACAGGTTGCTTTAATTATAAGCCTGCCTATTAATGTACAGAATCATTTATAAGCTTGCCTGATCGCACAGTTCTTTATCACTTCCTCTCTACGGGCCCTTATCTATGCGCACAGAGAATAGAGAGAGAGTACTCTATAACTACATAAAGTACCTTTAGTACTTCCTCAGTTACTTTGCTGTCATTCTCTCTACAGCCCACAACCTCCACAGAAAATCTGCTAATAAAAACTTTATCACTGCTGAGAACCATGGTATTTTTTTCCTTAGTCTATTCATTCAAAGAAAATAGTTGCTTACTATATATGGAACGCTAATAAATCCTATCTCATTGCACAACAATCTACTCTTGTTCTGGAAAATGTTTTTTACTACTCTTGAAGGCATGATCATCAGTTGTTTGTAGAAAGCAAATGATGCATAAAGACATTGCCAGAAACAATTGTGAGAAAAACAGTGCTTAACTACTTCCATTTCTTGGATCAGCAGCAAAAGTAAATAAGAAACTACAGACTTGTGTTGCCATAAACACCATCTTCTGAAAATGCGGAAACTCAGAACTAGGAACATTAATTGCTGTAAACTTCCCGCAGAATACGTGATAGACAACAGCATGCTCTTTTTTCTTTATATCTAACTTAAATCTACCCTTCTTCAGTTTAAACCATTGCCTCTTGTCCTGCTACTACTTGCCTTGGTAAAAAGTCTTTCTCCATCTTTCTATTAAGCCCCTTTTATGCGGTGAAAGGCCAAAATAAGGTCTCCCCAGAGCCTTCTCTTCCCCAGGCTGAACAGCCTCCACACTCCCAGCCTCTCTTCATAGGAGAAGTGCTCCTCTAATCTGGTCTAACAGGGCTGTGTTCTTCTTCTGTTGGGGGCCCCAGAGCTGGATGCAGCACTCCAGGTAGGGTCCCAACAGAGAGCAGCAGAGGGACAGAATCACCTCCATCAGTCTGTTCTTTATCTGCAGCCCAGCATACCATTGGCTTTCTGGACTGCAAACACATTGCTAGCTCATGTCCAGTTTTTTGTCCACCAGTATTCCCAAGTCCTTCTCCGCAGGGCTTCTGTCAATCATTTCATTCCCCAGGCTCTAACAGTGTTGGGGATTGCCCTAGCCCAGGGACAGGACCTTGCACTTGGCCTTGTTGACTGTCATGAGGTTAAACAGAAAGAAAATCCTAGGGATGCAGGTTCAGTGAGGCAGCCTGAACAAAGTGCTTGGTTACCACATTTGGTAGTAACACTAAAAGCTTCTGTAGTAAAGCTTTTACAGAAAAAAAATCAAAACCAGATAATCAGAACTTTGGCTAAATGCTTCTTATGTAAATGATTTACATACAATATTTAATATGTGTTAATAGCAGCTCTAACAAGGCTTAGAGGTATAATTAAGGCTCACTCAGGCTTGGCAGGAAGTAGTCAGCCAGCAGTTAAAAAAAACCAAAATCCAAACAAACCTCTCTCAGAAAAAATGAAAAGAATACCTGCAGTTATATAAACTCTACAGCTGGTTAAAATATGACCATTTTTTCAAGTGAGCTGAGCCATCAAAGGAATCTGAATTTACATCCACAGTCTAAATCTAGAAAGTTATCAAGAGATAAAGATGTAAATCTTCAAGCATACATGTGTTAGATATGCAACCAGGTTAAGGATGAAAAAAGATTATGGAGAACTTAGAAGAGGATGCCCAGTCATCAGTCCCAAAATATTGCAGCTTATAGCAAGTTTTGTCTTCAGAATCGATGGAGCTCTTTAGGCAGGTGACATTTCCTGAAGCGTCTCAGGGAGGCTATTTCACAAATACTGCAGAGGCATCTGGTTGTTGTACTTTAAAAAGCCTTGCATTTCATATTTATTTTACTTGTAATGTTTTGCCACTGATGTTGTATCTAGAGACTATTCTTGCTAAATGAATTATTTTTGTTTTGCTGTAGTTTGTCTGCTGTGATGAATCACTGTGAATCAGCACCAGGTGATTCAGAGGCTATACCCTGTACAGCTGCTGGAAATTGTAATCAAAGAAGCCAGCTTGATTGGTCCTTGCAGGGACAGTCCCATGCATATATATGATGATCCAAAAGGCAGATGGCTATTAACTAGGTAATGAAGCTCAATTAAATTTTTGGGGTTTTTTTAGGGGTGGTAGTAAGGAAATTGTTTGGGTTCTTTTTTTCTCATGAGGGGGTTTTATCTTTGCCTCCTTTCTGAAGTGGGTTGCTGGTTGTTTTTGGGTTTTTTTAATGAACTTGGAGGGAAGATAGCTGAGGATGAATCAGAGTAATGCAAACTTCAGTGGTCTGTATGAATGGGTTTGACACTTATGTGAAAGTGGCATGTTATGACTAGGTAACCAAGTAGGAAAAATAGGTAGGTAAAGCTAAGAGTAAGGACTCTTGGGCTGTAAAATGTCAAGTTTGAGAATGAATCTTCTTTTGAGCACACTCCATTGATACTGGCAGAAAAAATGTGAGGCAATAATGGTCCTAACTTGAACAGAGCAGTTGACATGAGGCTGCTTTTCCTGAAGTCTGAATAACATGTTTTTCTCTTGTACACAAAACTGTTTGTATATGGTTGAGAAAACAGTTAATGTTTGCTTAAATCAGCTGAGTGAGAAGGGGCAAGACCAGGGGTCAAAAGCAAATCCAGTGACTATTATAGAGCTGTTTGCTGTGTTTGGTACAGATGGTACTTTCTGACTCTGTCAGCTGAAGTCCAGCTGTGATGCTCCTGTGTTACCTCTCCACTAAGCTTCCAGTAGATCATTACTCATAAATAAGTCTTTTAGGCTGATTTTGAAGGGAATCCAAGGTAGTCCCACAGAGAGCTGTGTAAGATGTTTTATCTGCTTGGATTCAAGAAGTTCATTGTAAAAAACCAGTCCACAAAGTGTTTATTATAGTGTGCTTTTGCACCCTCTGCAACAGCATTCTTGTGTCTCACTTTTTTAATCCATGTGTAGTATTACTCCTGTGTGTAAATAGTTCTTATCAAATCCAGATGTTGCACGATCTCCTTTCATAAACCTGCCAAGACATCTGATGCTAGAGCTGTGATAGCATCCGTGCTCTATCCACAAACACACTAATACCTTGCTCTCCTAGTCACATACAGCTAAGCACCTTTTCAACTCGCATTCCTTCCTACCAAACCAACTTTGACAAAGCAGTCACTTTGAAAGCCCCTTCTTTCTTTGCTGTTGACCTTGTTGCAGCACATCAAACACAAATGGTTTGATATAGGGGAATGACTTGCCTAGCTAGAAACTGGGCTGGTAAGGGTGGTCTATGGGATAGTCCTGACACAAAGTTTCAGTAGCACAAATGTTGGGCTGCCCTGCGTACCCTGTACTATGTCCTCCGTACACCGTGTGATGCATGGTCAGGTACCGTGGTTTGAAGTCAGCTTTTAGACAGCTGCTCAAAGAGAATGTTCTCGTAGCATTGGTGTTTTACCTCCTTGAAAGTGGTGAAGTTAGAACACTGCCAAATCTCTTCATGGTGACTTGCATCTTGAAGTGTTTAAGACTATGCCTCTAAATTAGTAAACTCATTTGATAAATAATGCAGAGAAACCATCTACACTTTCCTCAGAATAAAGCGGATATTTCTGCCCTCTTTAATAAATGTTACATCACCAGTGAACAGCAAAAAATAAAAGTTCCTATGAAAAACAAAATAGTGTTTTTCCATTTTTATATGAAACTCTAATACTGCATTTATGGCACAATGGGATGCCGTTCAAAGAAGAAAATTAACAGCATTTCCTGTATCACTTTGTCGCTCAGAAATCTGCCCTTGAGCAAAAACTTATTTTTTCCAATTTTTTGGTGTAAATGAAATCCAGAGCAACCAGTAAATGAGCAGGCAATACTGTTCTGCAGGAATGTAATACAGTCAGTTTCCCATCTCTGCTGGAACTCCTTACTAAAATTCAAGCTCCAGTTTTCATGTTATACAGATTTTTTCTTCTTTAATATTTTTACTTTTCCATTGAACGCTCTCTTGCTGAGATGTTAGATTATTCCTTCACTGAGAGTCTCTGGTTTATGCTTCTGTTTATCTTTCTGTCCATCTAGCTATACGTTTGTGGCTATGTAACGTACAGAAACATAAGGCAAAGAGTTTTCAGCTTGAGTTCTTATGTAATATATTGAATTTACGTGTTTTGTTATGTGGTTTTTATTACCTTAAGACAGCATGAAGCAAATGAATAGTTTCAGGTGGAACTTTTAGTCCGATCAATTACAGACATTTAATTTTTTAACCTTTACTTCTTCCTCAAGATCTTTCGTCCATAGTCATCTTGAAGAAATTTTTGGGTGCCTTTATATTTGAAGATATTGACAGTGGAACAGCTGTTTACATAGCTGTTATGGTTTATATTTTTCTGTTTAGTACACAGCTACTTCTGGAAAGTACATGAATGAGAAGTAAGCAAAGACACAGAAGAGTGAGCTTAGTACTATTTTACACCCTAATCTCACATGGATACCCTCAGAAGTGAAAATATCATTCCTCTGTGTAATCCATGCAATTGCACACATTCTGTCAGATGAAACATGGGGGCAAAGAGATTAACTCATATATTTTATTATATTGCATGTTTTACAAAGATTGGTTATTAAATAACCTTCTAAAATATATCTCTTAGCGTGAAAACATATATTGTTTTATTTATTTAGCATCTGTTGGCCTGTGAACTCAGACCTGTGCAAGTCTTTATCCTTGAAGCAGGCTTGGCCTTATGAAATTGTTATAAGTCTGACAATGCTAAAGAAAAAGAATTGCACATGTGATGATTTATTCTCTTAATATAGAACTTACATATATCAGCAGAATAATGTAAATTTTAAATAATTGTTAACAATGGTATAGGAACCAAATTTAGGCAGGTCAATAAAATGAAAATGTTTATTAAATAATGTGAATCAGTAATAAAAATGTGCAAGTCTCAGGATTTCAGCTAAAACAACTGAGAAATTGAGCAAGTTCAAATGTCAGTCTACAGGGTATAATTTCATTACTTGCAGACTTTTATAAACTCAACCGCTTGCAAAAAACTAGAGTTAATTGGAAAGTAAAGATGGAGAAGGTTCCCTACAAGCATATCTTGCCCTTTCCTCTACATTTTAATGGGATTTTTTTTTTTTTGGTCAAACCTAAAAACCCAAACACTGATTTTTCTTCTTTAGGAAACAAAAACTTGGACATTTTTGTCCATAAAATTCAGAAATTTGTGTATGTGTTGGCTAAAGTGTCGGTATTCTTGCCAAAATCATGTGTTGGTTAAAAGAGTTTGAGGAAAGTATATGCTCTTTTCATTTGATTGAAAACTAATTTAGCTATTGAATAAACATTGATATAAAATATTTCTTAGCACCAATAATAAACAAAATACTGTATGATTTTGGCTGTCTACCCAAAAGAGCAATCACTTATTCATCTTTCTGCCATCAAACATAGTTTTTAAAGGATTTAATGACAGTGGTGGCCAGGATAATAAGTTTTCATGCTCTGCAATTCTATTCTGAAATTTAAAGTGCTTTTGAACCTTTCTTCTTGTTTCTCTGCAGCTGAAACACTTCAAGGAAAATATAGCTTCAAAAAGGAAGGCGGAAAAAAAAAGAAAGTTATTATATTGAAATTTTTGATTGCACAGAAACATCAATTTCATGGTTAATTTTGTTTTAAAGTAAATACTATAAGTAAATGCTTTGCCTTAGAAAGCAAAGAGATTTCGGAGGGTTTAGATTATGTAATTATCTGAAGTCCACAGAAGAAGCCTATATTGGCTGAAGCCTGTACTTTGCAGCTATAAAAGAAGTAATGATTTAATTTATTTCTTTCTTAAATAAACAGTTAAAAGCCAACAGTTACTCAGTTTATGAAAGTACAAATATTAAATCCTACAATAAAAAAAAAAACCCTTTCCTGTTTTGACCTTGAGAAACATTTCACTGTGTGGTCTGGACAGGTACTTCTGATCAAACTATAATAATGAGTCAGATTTCATCTCTGCTTTGTGTTGTGAATAGGGAAGGCAATTAATGTGGAATCAACTGGGGAGCCATCCTGTATAAAGCAATGTACTTTCTTACAGGAGGGTGCAAAAGACAGGAATTCATGTAATGATTTATTATCAACATATATTTACCCTCCTGCCTCATGGCATGAAGGCTGGATAAATCATGTTTCCATACCCAAGCAATATAACTGTAATGAATACTGTAGTTTTGGGAACACTTGTGCATCAACCTTGTCACGCCAATAAAGATTAAAGATCAAAATGCTTACATAATTCACCTGTATTACATCAGAGAGAGACAGATTCTGACAACACAAAACAAGGTAAAATAAACAGAATATAGAGGAGAACAGGAATTTCCTGTGAAAGTCATTGAATACTCCAGATGTCATTGTGTAATTATAATCTGAAAAAAAACAGGGATCACTTTAGTGTCCTGTAAAATAAATTGGAATCTTTCCTTTGAACATTTTACTCTGTCTGATGCAATGTGTATTCACCATTGCATTGCCAGGTTCAGTTTTAAAAGCTGTACCCTTTACAAATGGTGTGAAACTGAAATATAAAAGGAAATACAGTACTGTATTATGTGCAGAAGAAAAGCTTATTAGACCTCAGAAATAGTTAATGAAATTCAGTCTTGAAACAGAAAATAGATTTGCAAAACAGAAATATGAGATAAGACTTTTGTCTCAATCAAGAGGACTTTTCCAAAAAGTGTGAAATGTAACAGAGAACAAAGTTACATTTTTGTCTCATTTTTAACAGCTTGGAAAAAAGAGTACTAGAGCCAAAATGTTGCCTTTAATGTTATTTTCAATATTCCACCATGATTTTTATCAGACATCTCCCTTTATAACAGGGCCTTTTTTCTCTTTCCATGTTGGGGCCAATCTTACTACAGAGCAAAGCAGATCTTCATTTCCTCTTTCATTTTAAACATAGTTAAATTGTGAGAAGAAACATACCGGTCTGCGACTGATATGTTCCCACCCTCTCTTTTCTCTTCTGTAAAATGAGACGTCAATAAACCCTAAATCATTTCAAAGTGTTAGTTACGAATATCTAGCTATCTTAGGTGCTGAACATAATAGGAAAATCACAAGCCATGTTTTAAAGAGCATCAGTTTTCAACTGGTTTTACAAGGAGCAGGCAAAGAAGGTGAAAATAAAACAAAATATGTTTAAAAAAAATTTGAAGGAAGACTTCTTTCGGTAGGGGGGGAAAAAGCTAAAACAATAAAAACCAAGGCTTTTTAGTAGGTGAGGGGGAGGTACTTGCAAGCAGTTGAAAAGAATCAGAAAATGAGAAATCACAGGGCGAAAAAAGTTTAAAAGGTGAAAATAATGAAATGTAAATAAATGAAACATAAATCAGAACCAGACTGGCTAGAATAAATTGAGCAGAATTTACAAGGGAAGAAAGAAATAAAAAGAAGCAGATTTATTTCAGAACTAAAGGCCCTTCAAAGGAATCCAAAATGCATAAGAAAGTTGACCTAAGTGAAATGATGTGCAGTTAAAACTGGAAACATAATTAAAAGTAAAGCGGTTGGAAATATTATTATGAACAAAAACCTGAATACTTAAAAATTGAAAATAACCAAAGAATAAAAATTAATACTGCTGACTGAAATATAAAACTCAAAGTAAATAAAATAGAATTTAATTCAGAGTGCAAAAAAAATATGGCACAAAAAGCTGCAAGACTTGAGTTTGTTCATTTCTAAAACCTATCCCGATGGAAGAGACTTGACCTTCATTTTAAATATACAAATCAAAATGGGAAACCATTCTTTTCCATAGGCAAAAACCGAAGCTGTCACTTTTTATTTGCAGCACAGTTAAGTTTGGGATTTTTCTTACAATTTCTCAACATAGAAGTTGAAAACACGCTTAAAACAGAGATCTCTATTTTTTTTTTTAACTGACATTACATTGGCAAATACATACCCTGAAATAAGCTAAGATAATATTCTTTCTTCCCTGATACATGGTTGTAGCAGGCCCGATATCTTTGACTTTCTCATCTGACAAGTGGCTACAACTGGACGCAGCAGCTTGTTCATACAAAAGCTGATTTCTTTGAATGTATTTTTATACCAAAGGACAAAATTAATATTTCATTCAACAAGAGGAAGGATAAGCCAGAAAAATCAAGTTTCTATCAACTTTCCTGAAGTCCCATGAAAGATGCTATTAAATTTCCTTTCCTTAGCTGATCGAGTCATCAGGACAAAGTACTTCTTTATTTTATGTACTGTTATAGGCTACTTGAGGTAGGAACCTGTTCTTTTTCTGTACTCATGGTGAGCTCTGCAGATTGCATATCTGGTTCCTGTAGAGAAAGGATAGACATTTAACTCATTAGAGACTTAAAGGTAACCTGGTATCTGTGCTTAAAGGCTCTTTCTTTTCGCTTAAGCTCTCTCCTAACGTCAGTTGGAAATCAGTGAAAAACAAGAAACTTCACTGTGAGTCTGGTGAAATGAGGCTGCCAGAGTATGTTTCAGATATTTGTACTTATTTTGTTTTTAAAGATCTAAATTTTCTAATAAGATTTTATTCATAGTATTGCCTTGAATTTCCTGCCTATATTAAGTATCTCTACAATAAATAGTGCTACTTCTTGTTCCAGAGTAATTTTCAGGTTATAGTATATGATCAGAACTAAGGAAAATCAACACTTCTGAAATTAAAATACCATGTCGCCTTCCTTTTCTTAAAAAAACCTTTGAGAATACAGCATGAAGTTATTCTGATCCACATTTACAGTAAGTATGCATGCGAGAAAGAGACTTTCAATACATAAAATCTTATTAATGAGTGTTATATTTCCTGCTATTGGAAAAATAATGTACCATTCTCTTTTTGAATAGAGTATTTTATTTCAAAGTATTACCTTCGGTTACTATTATAGAAGCAACCCCAAGTTTTAAAGTTACTTTTAAAACTCGTGTTGATGGCAATAACAGTGAACTTGTGTTTCCTTTGAAAACTCTGAAATGTACGGAAAAAGCAGCTATTTGAAAAGATATCCTTAAATAGGAAAGATTCCCTAATCCACCATGGAAGCTGGATAACAGAGGATAGCTACTCTCCATACTATAGAAATATTTTCTAATTTCATATAAACAAAATGGAAATGAAACTGTTCTTTACGATTGTATCCTTAAATGCATAGTAGCATATTCAAGGCTGGCATTGAGCAACAGAATTAGAGAAATGAACATTGCCTGATGATTTGGCTAATGTTTTCATGCTGAGAGACAACTTCTTTCCTATTATCTGCAGGTCAGCTGGCACAAGGACTCATGATGGAGAAAAATGGTACTGTCTCATTTTGTTGAAAAAGATAAATGTCAAGGACACCCTTCACTGGAATTGCAAATCCTTCGTGATTCATAGGCTGACATAGAGGGTCATAGGCTTGTCACAGCAATAAGAGCATTGACACAGTAACGTGAGAAGATGATGCTTACCATGAGGGAAAGGAAGGATGGACATCTGTTAATGTAGCCAAAGGCTATACTGCTGCAGATTCCTGAGCAAAATCCTACAAACTATATTCCACAGCATATGAGCCTAGGTGTCAGGATCATTAAAATTTTTCTTGGTTTCTTTTTGCCATACTCCTATTATTTCAGCAGTGCCAATACTGCTGGATTTTGACCCATTCAGAGAAGGATTCTGTGTTGCTAAGACCCTTCATTGAAAAAGGAAGGGAGTGTCTAAGACAGACATTATGCAGCCTCTTCTGCCTCAAGCACAGTTTCTGAAAAATCTTTGTGAAAATGAACTTTTCCTAAGGGGAAGAGGGGAGGGGGAAAAAAAGTTAAAAAACCATTCTTTGCTCTTTTGTCCATTTTTACTGTGCCAGAGAGGAGGTTTGCACAGCTTCAAGTAATTAATGTCTCCCAGTTAGACTATGTCCCTACACTTTAGCATAAATTTCAATGTTGTGTTTTGTTATCCACAGTAAGGTAAATCATCTGTATCAAATGTCATTGTTGTACAAAAACTATCTGAAGGAACACTATCAAAGTTTTATGACAAAAGGTATTGAAGTTCCAGAAACATGATTAGCTG
>VZTA01008737.1:0-45536 GCA_013398855.1 Mohoua ochrocephala | reverse complement strand
TCTAACCCTGCTCCCTTTCAGTTCCAAGGTGGCCTCCTCTGGCCTCGCTGATTCCTCCTGCCCCTCGCAGAGTTCGTGCTGCAGCTGCTTGTGAAGAACAAACAGAATCTTCTTCCCAAAATCGAGTTCTTTTTTGCTCCCCATGCTTCATTACCCTCACTATCAGTTTGGCAATTCCACTTTTCAGTTTTAAAGGCCTTTTTTTCCACGTGGGAAGATATCAGCAAAGAATTTCTAATCCGGCCTGTCAGCTGTCTGCTGAAGAGAGTGATTGATGCCCTGAACATGCTGAAAACTCCCAGCCAAGCTGTCTGTCACTGCTGCTTTGCCACTACAGCTGTTCTTGACCCAGCAGTTCCTTCTCCATACGCAGGTGCTTTATTTTACTTTAATTTCCTCATATAAAACAAAGGCATTGGAGCTGTTTTGATTTAAGAAACGTTCCAGGTAGCGCCAAATACAGAAAATTTACTGCAATCAGAGTAGGTTTGTTTGCTTAATGAATTTTAAAAAGGACGTGTGGGTGAATTATAGATTTGGATTTTGGTCCCTACGAACAAGGTGAACGTTTTGGGACCCATTTTTTATTGTTGCCATCACACAGAGGGAGGCACCAGAGGAAAAGTTCTTTAGTTTAAGGCTGAAATTCCCCAAAAGGGATGCCAGCCTCTCGAATCAATTCCTGACAGTTTTCTAACGAGGAGCCGAGGAAGCCAGACACAAAAATACCTTCGGAAGACTTGAAGAAAGTTGCTGACAAGAGTTACCAGTTTTTAAAGATTAAATGAACTTCCCCGGTTAGCAGAAACATCTCCCTCCCCTCCAAACCAGTATCATTTTTGGTGATGGATTGATTTTTTTGTCAAGTTGCTCCCATCCTATCCATTTTGAGTAGGCTGGGAGCGCTGGTGCAAAGGGGGAAACATGGGAGCTGTTGAAACCTTCACCTTTCAGTTGCTGCAATGCCAAGAGCTCTGCAGCAGCTCGGTGCCGTAAATACAAGTTCAAACCCAGCAATGCAGGAAAAACAGGAGCTGGAAGTGTCCATTCCATGGAAGTCCTGTGGAATTCCGACCAGGCAAGAGGTCTCTGAGTGATCACAGAACAAGCCCTGAAGCTGTGGGCTCGTTGTGGGGCCCGGTGGAGGAAAGCAAAGAGGATTCTCCTACACGGGGAGGTGCTGGAGGAACAGCGATGAGATTCCTCCGAGCAGCCCTGCCCCAAAGAGCCAGCAAACGGACAGCACGCTGCCAGGAGAGCCTGAGAGCAAGGAGTGGGTGATGCAGCTGGGAAAGGATCAGCTGGGCAAAGGGACGGGGAAAAATGGGTCATTTTCTGCTTGGGAAGAAGTCGGGATGAGAGCGATGAAATTATACAGTCAGCGGGAGGGAGGCAATGGTGCTGAGACTCAAAATGCCATGGCTCGGGTTGATTGATACCTTGGGATTCACCTCCAGATCACCAGAATAACTCAGGGAATGAACAACCTTGGCTACAGTTTCAAATCTGGCAATACAGGCAAAAAATCAGTTGTTTTCTGCTGCTCTTACATAAGAACCTCACTACAATTGCTCCTTTCTTTGCTTGTAAAAGATTTGATTTTCAAAGTAACCAAAAAAAGTTCTTCTCAGGACTAGGACAGCACATGTTTAAAGAAAAAAAAAATTATATTTCATTTATATATTGATAAAAGGGATGCTTAAAAGCTCCTCACAAGGTAACACAATGTAGAGGGAAACTGGCTGGAGAGGGAAGCCAGCTCCCACTTCAGCCGGTCATCATTTATAAATTTGAAGGAATGCAGTCATAAATAAGCCAAGCCCAGGCTGGGTTTATATTACATTTTTTATGATAAGATTTGCATTAGTCTTGGCTTGTGGTGGGGACTCCTGAGCCCCGGGGCTGTTTCCTGACTCGGTGTGGAAGCAGCATTGTTATTCTCTCCTGCTGGAAGGTGCACAGGCGTGTCCAGAACCCAAATGAGGGGCAGTAGCCAGAGTCTGTCTGTGCTGGCAGAGACCTGGGGTTGGCTCTCTGAGGGCTGCAAGGAAAAGCTGCTAAAATCAGTAAGAAAAGCACAGCAAGGCCTGGAAATGAATAATCAGGGCTGACCTTAACCCACACATTTCGCTTGCAACCTCATTATAATTATTAGGCTTGAAATGGGCAGAAGGAGCAGGGAGTGAATATTTTACCGTGGTTGTTGCTTTGTGTATTCCCTCTCTCTCTCTGGCCACGTGTGTCTCCTCTTTATCTGCCTGTGCACACTCCTGCTTGAGCCTGTGTGGCCTTTCCAACACAGATATTCCCCAAAAACAGCACATCTGGATTCAGCAGCCAGCTCTCGATGTCCTTTTTTGGGAGCTGAGGCACTAATAGCACCCGTTTGGCAATGCTGGCACCTCTGGAATGCTCAAGTGTGTGACAAGAGCACGGACACGTCCTGATTTTTCCTTCTCCCACCCCCTTGTTGGACTTGAGAACTTCGATGCAACAGGAATTCCAATGGAAAATGAATTTCTTTGCTGCAAAGCCTCAAGACTCAAACATCATCTCGATCCAGGTATTGAAAAAGACGAGGTCCCTGTGAAAATCGTAGCACGGAGTCTGTAATTAGTCGTGGCATTTTTTCTGTGAGAGGGAGAAAGACCAAAGTGAAATTGCATTGGCATTTTTATGCTGGCGTGTCCTAACTCCTGCAAAATTCTTTTTGGCACCCCTCATAAGAGTATTCAAACAGAAGATGCAATTCTGCAGCGACGCCACAGGTTTAGAAGATAAACAATCCTACGGAAAAAAACCACCTCAGCACAGGGAAATGTCACCCGTATAATTCATCATTACCTTCGGATCTGCTCGGGAAAGCTCAGAAACCATTTATTTCTGCTGCCTTTGATTGCAGTTTAGCATCAGCCTCCCGCCAGGGAGCTCTCCTGGGCCGGGAGCTTTGTCAGGCTCTGGTGAAGTGCTGAAAGGTTCCTGTAACCCCTGATTAACCTGTGCTCCCGGGCCCTCTGCCTCCCACAGGAGCCTCCGGGGACGGGGCAGGTGCCAGGAGTGTTCCAAACCAGGTAATTAGGCAACGAAAGGCCACTGCTCACCGTAATTAATACAAGAACTGCCACAGCACTGGCTTGGAAATTGGGCAATTAATGAAAGTCCGGGTGGGAAATTTTTACCGAGTTCACCCTCGGAGCGACAAATATTTTAACTTTTCTTTTAGTCTTTCATAAACTCGTTGTGGATAACGAGTCGGGAAAGGCTCCTCCAGCCACTGACACCTCGTCCAAGGTTTGATTCATTTGCTGCTGGAGTCAGAGGAGGTTTTTTGCTCTGAGTTCAAAGCTCCAATATTAATTGATGTCTGATTGCTGGCACAATTTATTTCCCCTTTCCCTCCATTGTTCTAGCTGTTGTTTTTGGTGTGGGCAAACACCAAAACTCCTCAAATACAAGATCCTCTCCCTGTTTTCTTTGGAAGAAAAATGTGATAGTTTCCTTTGATCTGTTATTGGACATCAGATTTTCACAAAATTTACACCAAAGCTGTGCTTTTACAAGGAAACCACTCCTCCGGTGAAGCTGCACACCTCGGATGTGCCCAAATGTCTGACGTTTGGCTCAGTACAACAAAATGATGTTTTTAAGAACGTTTCTTCCTCTGAAGCATTTCACAGGCCCCCAAGTCACACCTTTGCAATATTTTAATCCTGAGGCACAGCAGAATCCTCAGGGAGGGGTTTAAGCCACCAACAGCAGACCTCGTGAGACCCAAACTTAATTCAGAATATTTGAAAAGGTCACAACGTCTTTATCAGAAAATGAAGTTAAACCCCGAAGCAAGGAGTTTCTGGTGGCTTTTAAAGCTGCTGTCTCCCTCAGCTGCTCCCTCAAGGCTCCAGGGATGTCCCTCTCATGTTTTCTTGTGTGGTCTCACCCTGGCTGCTGCCCAAGAGAAGAGAACCGGCAGAACAGGGCATCGCACAGCTCCAGGCTGCTGCTGTCCCGTTAGAAGGAATGTCCTGATGGCTTTACTTGGTCTGTCACATCCCAAGCTCTAAAAAACTACCTGCAATTTAGTATTTTAATATCATTTGGATGGAGGAGATGGATTTTATCCCTGTGCTTTGACATAAAATTGGTGCCTAGTGAGAGAAAACCTGAAAAATGCGGCTGCAGATTTATTTCTGTTGACAGAAGTGGGAGAACATTGTTTGTTTATTTTCTTTTTTTTTTTTTTCCCTAAGGACAATGAATGCTTAGAAGGCTCCCAAGAACACTTGAAGAGCTACCAAAAAAAAAAATAATCAGAAATTCAGCTCAGCTCAGTTGATTTGCCCTTTTAGGTGCTGTCAGACAAGCAGTGTTTAGTGATAGGAAAGGGTTTAAATGGAAGCTGTGCTCCCCAATCCACATGGCTCAGCTGGAGTGCTCACAACACGCAGGCACAGAGACTCCTGCTATTCCTGAAAGGATGAGGAGCACAAATGGACAACCTGAAACATGAAAAGATCACAAAGGATGCAAATCACCGACAATCAGAACATTGGTTTGCAGCTGCTTGCCAGGAGGGAGGAAATGGTCTCCAAAGGGACAGAAAATTCTCCTGGGTGGAGCTGGTGCAGCTAAAAATCTTGGATTAAACAAGTGCCTGACAGGATCCAGAATTCCTCATCTTTGTACCTGTGCCTGCTTGTCCAAGGGATGCTGGAAACATCAACCACTCACCAGGGATCCCTCGCTGGGTGCATTCTGAATCCAAAATAATTAACACCACCCATTCCAGCAGACAAAACTCTCCCTATTTCGGCTCTCCAGCCACTGTTACCCACGAACTGAATCCAGACTATCTGCTGGAAAAGCTAATCCAAGGCTGGATGCTTGCCTGTGCATAAATCTTGGTGCTCACCCAATATTGCCATGACTCAGACACAGCTTGTTACAACGTTTGTTATTTAAGAGATTATTTGACTGAAAAAAAAAAAAAGATCACAAGTTTTGTTGTGTTTGATATAAAAAACCCCCACAAACAAATCCCGCTGAGCCTGTTCTGCAAACATGCTGAATTTATGAGGATGAAAGGCAAGGCAGGAAAAGGTCATGCCTATTAATTTCAATCCTTGTGCAAACCCAGCATATTCCACACTTGCCTTGTAAGATTTGTGGCGTTTGGGTAAATACATTTGTATTCCTTTCATGCTATTTACACTCTCCATGCTCTGCATTGCAAAGTGCCCTGCAAGTGGGATCCTTCTCAATTCCGATGCACTTCGGTTAATTCCAACATGATATTTTAGGTTTATATTTTACTGTTTCTGTCACATTAGCTCCGTTTAACTTGGTGAAATCCTACATAATTTGACAGGTTTCTTGACAGGATTGGACGTTTTTATACTTTCCACTATGAATTTGTACCTTGACATCGCCATAACCTGGCAGAGTCCTGTGATATTTGAACAATTAGCATGGAGTGGGCAATGTTTGAGAGGAGCAGGACACCCCCATCCCCATTGGCACAGCTCTTTATGACTTCAGCCACACGATGGGGAGAGGGCTCCTCATCCCACTGCCAGCCCTCTCCACACCCTGTCCACATTCACCCCGCAGTGAAAGTAGGGAGAAAAAAGTCTTCTTTCATCTTAGGATAAAACCCGGTGCCTGGCAAGCTTCTGTGTGAGTGCAGAGAGCAGAGAGAGCCCAGCCCAGCACAGGCTGGTATCAGCGTGTTCATCCAAAGAGCAAAACCAGGTTCAGCTTTCATGTCACTCACAGGGACAGCAGAGTGTCTGGCCACCACACGCAGGATATTGTCCCCCTGCGTTTCCTCGCCAGCTGTGGCAAGAAATCAATCCTGGATGTGAGGATTTGCACACAGAGATAAAGGAGTTTGGTGTTTGTGGCCGCGGGGAAGCTGTGGGAGAAGGTGCTGAGAGCAGATCCGTGTGGGGACTCCTGAGCCTGTACAGCGACAGAGTTCAGGGCTCAAGACTCTTCTTTAATAGAATTAATTCCATAGGTCATGCTTCAGTGAAAAATAATTTTTCAAGGGGAAAAGGCCATTTTAATTACATTCATTTCAAGTTTTATCCAGGGTGTTTTAAACCTCTTGGTCTCAATGCTGTGCCAATTCTTTTCCTCCCAAATTTTGTTGTTTTCTCGAGTTGATATTGTCATTTTTGATTCTACAACGAAGATCCAGAAGGAAGCACAAGGTAGACGCCAAAACTAAACTACTTTTAATGTGCTTTTGTTTCACGCTTCTGGTAAACCTAAAGACCTGAAATTCTTCAATTCAACTGCTTTGGCTTCTTAACTGTGGCGATTCTGCAATAAATATCAGCCATGAGCAGACCAAAGGGAAGAAATATCAGAGGGAAATTATCAAACATTTTAACAACCAGATTCCACTTTCAAAAGAGAATTAGGAGCCTCATTGTCATTCCAGTGAGATTTATACCTCCATGCACCTATTTTTAGTTTCCAGGAGCACCTGATCCCATTATTTTTCAATGCAATTGAAGCTTCTACATCTCTACAACATTAAAAAGAAATCTAATTTAATTTCTCTCTGCTCACTTTGCCCTCCCCTTACTTTCAGCCCCAAATACAGGCATGGGAAGGACTGACAAGATCCCAAGTAGTCAGCCAGGAACAGCCAGATTAAAAGCTCTCCACCCAGCACCTCTAATTTACTACTTCATTAGAATATATTGATAGAAAATAGTCCTGAGAATTCCTTGTTCAAAACCCCTTGAGAAAACCTCGGCGAGAGGGCTCTGGCAGGTGAGTTAAACCTCAGGAAGTGAAGGGATGTTATTTTACCTCCTGCAAATCAATCATGGGGCTCTTTAAAAGGTCATTTGTATGGAAGTGGAAGTTTTTAATGTTCCTATTTAAAGCCAGTGACTGTTAAATGCAGAGGCAGAAGTCCGGGGAACTCCAGAATACCAGAAAAACCACTCAGAGCCTTCTCTGTAGGGACCAATTACCTGCTGATTCCCCAAAATTTAATGAATTATTAAAGGAAATCAAAGATTGATGGGATCTACTTTCACCCATTTGAGCTGGCAATAAAAATACAGAGTTTGCCCTTCCGGGAATATTTCAGAACTTGAATTTTTAAAGCGATTTTGCTCCAAAGTCAGGCACGGCTGGAATTGGTCACTGCAACGTGGTTTAATTGCAATTACAGGAGATCAAAATGGGATGGAGACTCCTCCACCCACCTGAGCAGCCCCTTCCAATGCTTCATTTTGGTGCAGCAGCAAAGATTACGGGAAATTTCCAATCATGTGGGAAAGAAACCCTTCCACCTCATCTCAAACCAGTGCCAGAATATGCCAGCGAGGACTTAATGCAAACTAAAAATATTAAGAATTTCTCTTCAAAGGCGACATTCCTCCTGCTGGGCACATTCTGCCTCCTCCACTTTTCCCTATTTTTGAGCTAAATTGAAGCCTGAGTCCTTCAGAGCCTCGCGGAAGTTTAATCCCCGCTCCAGCTAAGGAAGACACAATTCCTGGGAGCAGAAGATCACAGCCAATTACAGCCTGGTCATTGATGCTGCGGATGGGAGGGGAAATCTTGCCCAAATATCCAGGCACTGGAAGTAAAAGACTTCTGAACCCATTCAATTTGGAGCAAAATAGAGGTGGGAGTTTATAGAGGCGTAGGAAAGCTGGGGGAGGTGATAGGAGAAGGAGCCAGGATTTTATTTGCATTATTCCATTCTTGTGCAAACCCAGCGAAATAGAGGATTGACCCTGAGTGAAAGAAGTCTCTCAGCTGCAAATGCAGTGGAAAGTTTGTGTTTGAAAGGTGCAGCTTTTACCTGTGGAGAATTTTAGCCTCGTTTAGTGTGGGCTCCTTTATTACTGAATCTCTCCCGAAGATTGAGCTGTCCTTTCAAAAGGAGGCAATTTTGATGGTGTTTAGACCAAATTTCCACTTCACTTGGCACCGATGGGAACTTCAATGACTTCTCACAAGGCCAAAACCTGAAGATTCTTCAGTTTGGGGTGGCTCTATATTACTAAGTTTGCAAAAATTGAGACAATAACGATTTTTGCTCAATCGCAATGAAACAACACCCTCCCAGAAGGAAAATCCAGAAAATGAACATTAAAATCACCTTTCGGGGACCAAATTCAGACAAGGTTATGAGCCTGTATTAAATGTGAAACACGAGAGTATTGATCTTCATTAAATAAGTGAGATACAGGAGGAGATCAAGGGCTCCCCATCCCTCCGAGGTAAATTAGAACCCTTACTAAAGATAAAGCGCATAATCCATCCTGTGCAGAAATTCCTGCAGCTTGCCTACAAAGGGCCCCAGGAATCCTTTGGAAGGAGGTGGTTCTGCTGCTCAGTTGGAGCTGAAATACCAAACAAAGGATGTGGCAGGCTCTGAGTGATTCCCAAGGCAGGTACAGACCCACAGGGAAGCAGGAGAATACAGCAGCAAAAAAAGGGAAAGCAGAAAAACCCCTGAGAGCTGAAATTCTCCCAGAAAAAAGAGTGGAAGACGGCTACAGAAGGCTTAAATAATGTGGTTTTCTGAATCAGCAAGGAGTGGTGCCAGCAAAAAGGAAGAAACTCAGAGGGATTTCTGGTTTTCTATTCTTTTCCCAGACAATATCTTCTTCTCCAATTCTTGGTGTCTTTAAATAGTTTTCTTTGAAGTTGGGCGAAGCAGACTTGCCATGGTCTGTAGCATAGAAATTGGAGGGATAGAGCTTGAAAATGAAACGTAAGTGAGATAAAGAGGGAAAAACTTGAATAAAACTAATTATTTTTGATATTCTGAAAGATTATCAATTATAAACACATCTGCCACCAGCCCTCCTACCCTTCCTTCCCCTTTTTCCTCAATAGAAAAGTTACTTTTTCATTTACGAATGAATGGGTTGCAGTTTCTGCCGGTTTAGGCCTTGAATTCCCACATCTGGGAAATCTGGACAAATATTCCCACATCAACTGGGAAAACTCAAGAGTCAAGAAACAACCCAAAAGTCAACAAGAAATCTGCCTTGTCCCAGAGTGGGGTTGCACGAGGCTCAAGAAAGAAGGTCTGGCAGTGTATAAAAGAGATTAAAAATGCATTTATCTCCAATATTAGATATAAATCTGATTAGACGTGTCTGGGTTCTCATCTGTTGGCTTTTTTTATGGGAGGAAATCAAACCCAGAGACCCCTCTCATGTTCCAGTGGGGCACAGGGAACTTGGTCCCGGGGCTGTGGCTCCACATTCCGCCTGTGCCTCCAACTTCCATTGCACAAATTTCCCCCCAAATGGAACTCAAACAATGAATTATGAAAAAAACCACCTTGTTAAGAGTGGTTTTATCCACCAGCCTGCTCCTTGGCGGAGCTCTGGGGTGGCTGACCTGTATGAGAGGGTTTTTTCATGGAGAAAAGACATTTTTCAGCGCTTTGGAAGAAGCCCTGATGTTCCATCCGAGCTGGCACGGGCTGAAGCGATGGAGAAATCTTAGAGGACTTCAGTGGATACGAAGCTGGAGGAGAAAGCACCTAAAAATACTGCAGCTTGACAAAAGAATCCTCCTCTTTTCAGTTGGAAAAATGGCCTTAAACTGGGACAGATCTCAGCACGGAGCGAGGAGAATCTCTTGGCCGAACGTTCAGGGAACAAAAGAGTTACCGAGCTGAGGTAGCAGCGAGTCAGGCCACGGCAATGGAAATAAAGAATAAAATCTGAGGAACCCGAAGAAATGATGGCTGAAAAATTCATCGAAAATTCATCAAAACTGCCAAGAAACTTTCACACAGAGAAATTAAAGGAAACGCTCGACTTCAGAGCAATTTTGGCTCTAATCAGAACCAAGAACATCTGTTAAGCACAGAAGCAACTTTTCTTTTTATCTTCCCATACAGGAGTTATTTGTCACCCCACCGTTGTGTCTGTCGGTAAGAAACCAGGCTGGGAAAGATATCAGGGATATTTCTCATGGAATAAAATAACAAGGAAAAGCATTCTGATCAGTTCAGCCCAACTGCAACGTGGGGCCACGTGCAGCACGCGTTGTCTTAACGGAATAAAAGGGAGGGAAAAAGCCAAACTGGAATTGGATTTGACAAAATGAGTTTGGGTGATCTCAGCTGAGTTCTGTGGCAGGGCAGGCAGGCACTGACAGAGGACACAGAAGCGGGAATGAGGAAATGACAGGAAATCTCCCCGTGTGGATTAGCAGCCACAGCGGGGGGGTGATAATCCACATTTTGTTCTGCTTCCTAAACGCAGCACCTCAACAGTTCTCCTCCAAATGACACTGAATTTTGGAGAAACTCGCGTTTTGAACTCGCAGGGAATGGCATCAAATCGAATAGTGAGTTGTGCTGGAATTTGCCAGCTCCACACACGAATTGTTCTTTTACTTTTCGATAATTAAATGTAGCATTTTAACCCCAAATCCATTTGACTCCGCAATTTTGTTCACACACAAGCAGATGGTATTTTAGTTGCAAATAACTGTGACTTCTCGTCAGGATGTTTCATTTGGAAATATAAAAAGAGGAGGAAGAAAAATTTTTTTCCAGAGCTTTAACTTGAGTTTGGACAGGGTGGAAGTGAGCAGAAGAAGCAACTGTTCAAATTCTTGTCGGGGTCTGGTTTTGCACACTCACAGAGCCAGACAATTCCCATAATTTAATCCAGGAGAAGTGTCACTTCCACTCATTTTTTGAGACCCTCAGGGACTCCATCACTTCCCTGGGGTGTCTGTTCCAGTGTTTAACCACTCCTCAGAGAAGGAATTTTTCCTGATATCCAACCTGAACCTCCCCTGGTGGAACTTGAGGTGGTTTTCCCTTGTCCTGTCCATCCTCAGCCCTGAAGTTTCCCCTCTTTCCTTTGTAACGTGGACCAAGAGCACTCGTTGCCTTCCTGGGAAGAGCTGGAGGAAGGAAATTGAATTTCCACGTCTCCTTTTCAGCCTCTTCTTTCTGTTCCCTTTTTCTCTCAGGTAGTTTGATTGAAATCCATTCAAAGTCTTCCACCTCTAAATCCAGGTTCTGTTCAGGCTCTGGGTAAACATTAGGCTGAACTAATCAGAGCCACCAATAGTTACTCGCTATTTTTGTATCAACATGTTATGAATGGATACAAATAATTTCATATAAACATAGATACACCCCCACATTCACCACTAACGGAGAAAAACCGCTTTCAAAATCCTTCTCATTTCGAAAAAAGTTTGAGAAAGCACCAGGTGTCATTTTGCTTTTAGATGTTTTTATGCTGTCAGAGCTCTTTTCTGCCACGCAGTCATGTCATTTTCTCAGATGAGAGGATAGGCAGCATTTATCTTGCCCACCCCTCCCGAAATCTGAGCGACTCAGACCCATCTATCCGCTCGGTGCTTTATTTATTTTTGTAACGTTCATCCCATCCCTCAAATTTAGTTTGTCTGGGAGAGAATCCTACCGGGGGGGAAAAAAACCCTGCTGTATTGGGAGAGATGAGGACAATTTCGCACCGCACATTTACCCAGATGTCGTTTTTCATCAGTTAATTGGAGGCAATGTTCGGATGGCTTCGTATCGACGGTAAGGAACAGCGACAGCCTAACAAAAGGAGGTGACAAACTGCATCATGTACCAATTAGCAAATCTCGCCCTGCTGCTGTTTGAGGGGAGTGAAAGGCAGATCCACTTTGAAATTATCTGTTTTGGTGCAGGGAAGTTATTGGAAAGATGATTTTTCCACCGTCTGAGGCAGTAACTCAGGCCTGGAAATGCCTGTAACGAGGCCTCACAGGGAACGCTTCCTTCTTAAACCTTATTTTCACATAGGGCCTGGGCATTCCATGCTCCTTTTGCCTTTGGAGACCCAGAGAGGCTGCAGGGAGATGGGAGTACAGCAGGGCTGCTCTGCCAGGCACTTCATCACTGATGAGATCAGGATTTATGGGAGTGCCAGTCCCTGTCCGTCTTAAATCTTGGCCGAAACAAATTGGGAAGGCAGAGGAGAGCTACCAAAGCGGAGCTGCTGAGGATGAGAGAGAGAAACAGCCTGGCTCAGGGTGGGCAGTAATTTATAAAATCAACCAGGGAGGAAGGAAGAGATTTCTGTACAAAGAGAGCCATCAGTCCCTCGCTCCCAAAGCACCTCCTTTGTGCTTGGGGTTTTTCTGTTTCGGCTCAAAGAGCCAATAAACAGAGAACTGGAGGCAAGAGAACAGATCTCAGCCAGGCAGCTGAGTGGGTGTTGAGGGTTATAAATGAAGCTGAAAGCTCATACACGGTATTTATATCGCAGCACTGAATCACAGAATCACCGTCTGCACTCGATTGCTTTGGTAAGCAACAATTCACTTCTAAAAATACCCAGACACACACAAATCTGTTCTGGAAAATAACCGTGAGCAGAGCTGCACCGAGTGATTTCAGCTGAAGGAGATCTAATCCATGAATTCCTTGATGATGCTCCCTGTCTTTGGGGAGGCAGCGGTTTGGAGCACACTGGAAGCAGAACTAAATTGGCACAGGCAAGGCAGCAAAGAGACTTTTGCTCAAGTTAACTCACTTGAGCAGGCAGGAAGGTACTGAACCAAGCTCTCATGGCTGCTCCCAATTAAATCAATAATTCCAACTCTTTTATCAAGGCTGGAAACCAGAAGCGTTCTGGCTGAATGACAAACAGAGCGAGGGGCAGCTGAGCACGGCTGGGAGGGTGACTGCACACGGGCTGTTTAACGGGAGCGCGGCAGCGTTTTATCCCTTGGCTTCCCAGCTCATTCCCATTTCCTGGGCTTCCTGCAGGAGATCCACAGGGCAAACTTCTGGGTTTGAACTCCCTGACTCTGCCTCACCCCAGCTCTGAGCCCTCCCCTCATCCTGCAGGGGAAGGGCTCCTCGGTTTCCTGCACAGCTTTGGCATCGGGATGATGAGGTGGGCAGGTACTCGGAGAGGCACTGGGACAGCGTGTTGCAATATGGAGCAAAAGAAGTTTTCCAAGAAAAAAACTAGGAATAAAGTAGTCCAAATCATTTAGGTAACCACGCAGGGATGAAGTGGAAGGGGCTTAAAAACCAGTGCAGCAACACAGGAAAAAACGCCATGGTTTTAGAGAAGTTTCCCCACAAACCAAAGGGGGCAGGTGCTCATCCTTGTCCAGGGTGATCAAGATCATGAGAAGAAATAATTTCAAAAATATAAACCAAGCATGCAGCTGCATTTCAGCCCCGTTTGCTGCTCTCACAGCCAGCAGAGGATGCACAGAACTTTCCTTTCTGCACCAGCTTCAGCTACAACTCCTCAAGCGAGTTCCTTTCTACCTTCCGAAGGAGAGAACAGCCACAGACAATTCATTCTTTATATTTATCATCTTGTAAGCATCATGCTATAACATTAACTACATCAGGGATCCTACTTTCCCAGATTTGGGGTTGGTCCCACAATATTTCTTCTGCTATCATCCTGTTCAGGTGCCCAATATCACTGTGCAAACAAGCAATATCCTAAAAGATGGAGAACTCTTGCCATGTAAAAATATCCCTCCTCCATTTCTGTTTGCAGAGCTGCACATCAGTTCATAGCCTGGAAGTTATCTCAGTTAATTTGTATTATAACCGCGGTGGTTTTGCCATTTTATTTCCTGAAAAAAAGGAATAAAAATTGAATTTCTTATCAAAAGGCCTTTCCTATCTAGAATTGATTTCAGTGAAATGGTCTTTTTATGAATTCTGCGCCTGTGTAAATGTCCCTCCAGCTTGGAGAGCGGAACCTCATGGCCCAGATCCCAAGGTTCTTAATTACATCTTCATTCAGGCAAACAGCGCTGGGATCAAAGAGGCTTTGCCTGAGTAAAGGACCTTGGGGTCCATCCCAGGAGAGCAAACAGCGCTCGAGCCTCAGAGTAAGGGCTGAACTCTCCGGCATTTTGTTTGCTGATATCGATCTCTTTGTACCCAAAGAAATTGTTCTGCAAATTTCATGGTAAATAACCATGAGTGGGAACACCCAGAGCTGCTGCCAAGCAGAGCTGTCCCTCCTTTGTGTAACGGTGGAGTAGCAACACAATGATTGTTGTAGCCCTACAATGGATTGCATTGCACTGTTTGTGAGTAGCTGCCGTCACCTCTCATTGATTTTGCTCCCTTCCTCGAGGTACATTCACACTTAATCTGCAGAACTTGATCTTTCCAACAGGAAATAAAACCACGGAGCCCCCCCTCACCTCTAACACGCCGCTCTCATATTGATTTGGAGCTCCTGAGTCGGCAGCAGGGGAAGGGGGAAAGGCAGCTCTGCAGAAGCCAAACATTTTATGAACAGGATATACATAAAAATAATCAGGATATCAAATCATCCCATCTCGAAACATTCTCACTGCAGAAAAACAAAAAAAAACCAAAGAAAATTAAATGGAGTATTTTTTTNAAAACCCAACCAAATAAACAAAAATAAATTGAGTATTTTTTCCATGATGTACTGGTCGCACTCTGCAAACATCACCAGATTCTCTCTCTCTCCCCAGAGCTGTTTCACGGATACAAAGATATTTTTTTCTGCCTGCCTTTGATCATTTTTAAACCAAAATTTCTTCTGTCAGTTGAAATGGGGCTGAGCACTTCCCCACCTGTGGGAAGAGCAGGCTTTCACACACCCGAGCCGGTGCCAGCAGGAGGGACCCCGGTGCAGATTCCCAAATTAAACACGGCCTTGCAGATGTTGAGGCACCTGAGGAGCTGGGCAGGAGTTCATCCCAGTCTCCTCTTCTCCCCCTCTGAGGGTCTCCAATTCTCCGCCCTCCAAAATTAGAGACGGATCTTTCAGCTTTGCTGACAAAGATTGGAGTGTGAAGAGCAAAAGCAAATTTCATGCTGAGATCAGGTGTGTTTTTAAAAGTGTCCTCGAAGGCAATCCTGAATTCCAAAGTGTTTTTTATTGGAGGAAATGATGGGCTGACTAATCACTGGAAATTGCACGAATAGTAATGATAAATATTTAGAGAACACGGGCTTAGAGCAATCAAAATCCCTCAGTTCTTTGAACACAGAAAATCACTTTGACAGGGAAATGAATATTTGGGGGATGTTTCATTCTGACTTCTTGTAAATGAAGCGTTTTGCCCTCCCATTTCATAATTACAGCGGCTCCTCATGGAATTAATCGAATTTTCAAAGAGAAATCCCACCATAACAAATATTTCCTGTTGAATAAACATTTTCAATCCTTACACATCAAAATATTACTCTTCAGGTGGAAAATATCAGTGCTGGGTTTGACCTACAAGGGGTGACTCCACCTCCCTCGTCTTTCGTAACCTCGGAGTGATCCCAAATCACCTCCATGAAAGTCAGGGATAAAACCTCCCCCAGCCTGTGAAATCTTTATTGTTTCTTCCACAATTTCCCTCAAACTGTTCTGCACATCTGCAGAGCATAATCGAATCCACTCTTCGATTGCAGCTCCCCCTCAGCACATCCCCCACACTCCACAGAAATATCCCGATTAAAACTGACAAAACCCAGACAAACAACGCTCTGTGTTCTCACGGAGACCACAGAGGAGAGGTTTTGTTTATTAGTTTCGAGCTCCATGTAAATTTATATGGAGGGATTATTATCCAACAGTCTTAAAATCCTGAATTCTAATGAAGGCCAACCGTACTTCATGGGAAAATTAAGACATCAAAAGCTGCCATTTCAGGAGCAGATTTGTAAACATTTTTGATGGTTTCATTAAAAGCTGCATAAAATAGCATGGAGAATGAGCGAGGAAATATTTACCAAAACATCCAATAAACCATAGTTCCATGAGCATTAATCCATGTCAAACACAGCCCTTAATTACATAAAAGCAACAATATTCAGGCAACCTCTGTGTCATAAAGATTTCAAATATTACCTCGGTCTGGTAATGCCATTATCCTACAAGGCTGGCAATGAAAGCACAGGCCACATCATCACAGAGAAAGTTAAAATGATGTCATTTTTGTGTGGTTTTACTGCTTCTGAGGAAGCCTCCAGTGTTTGCAGTAATTCAGCTCTATTCCCCCAGCTCTGACTTCCTTCTTGACCTCCTTTCCCATTTATTTTCTTAGATGTTAGTAGAGAGGAATTCACATTGAAGCCACTTGTGTGGGATCAAGGGAGATGGAAGGAGAAGGGAGATGGAAACTCCAGGAACACCATCCCTCAATCCATCCCTCAGTGCCACAGGGGGCGGTTTCCTCTCTGGGAAAAGGCAGAATTCCCATTAGAAGTCTCCAGCTCCTTTCCCCACAGTTCTTTGTGCCAGAAGCAGTGACCCAGCCGAGCAGAGAACCAGGCAGCTGCAGGGAACCCTCTGCTCCCAACCTCATCCAGAGGGGAAATCCAGCAGCCAGGGATGGCCAGAATTTCTATAAAGAAGACGGGAGGTCTTTCCCAGGCCTAACAATCCTGGGATTCGGGGATTCTGTAACCCCGAGGTTCCAATTAACAGCGAGGACATCACGTAAGCAGAGTTTTCTCTCTGAACACACATTCTCTGTCTTTCCTGAGCACGTTCTTTGCTCCTTGAGCAGCCACCACCTAACAGTGCTAAGGAAAGCTCTTGTGCAGCTTCTAACCCAGAACTGGTGAGGTTAATAGAAAAAAGGATAAATGCTCTTTTTGTCAGAGTTCAAGCTGAGGGGTGTTGCCAAATCCTAAAAGTCCTGGCATTAAAATCTGCCCCCCAAATGGGGCTGCTGCAGATTTCAGGGGTTAGGATCCCATCCATGTACAAAGCATTGTCTTTAAAAAAAACCAAAGGCAACCCAAGAATATTTTATTCCAGCTGCTACAATCTTCACTCACCTTTTCTTCCTTTTCAGCCCACAAACAAGGGGATTTTGACCTTTGCTGTTACACAATAAATATACATCCCTCTGTGCTTGCTCTGATGCCTTAGGTTTTAACTTTTCTATGTTTCAAACCCTGCCCTGCCCGGTGTGTGACTCTGCAGTTCCTTGTGCCCTGGGAGCTGCTGTTCTCTCCTGCTGCTCACACACAACAAACCTCTGCAGGTTCCCACTCCAAGGACACCGGGCCCCAAATGTGTCAACTCAAAGCCTCTCAAGGGGGGCAAACTCGGGGTGATTCCATCATGGACTGAGGTGATCACTGGAGAATGAACCCTGAGATGCAAATGAACCAAACTTATCAAAGTGGGAAGAACCCGTGAGCCAGGGTCCATCTGGGGTGGAGCCTCTGCACTGCCCAGGGTGCGTCTTTGAAGGCCTTCAAATAAATCCCTCCTTTTATTCTCTTCATTCTTGTCTGGTCTCTGCGTTTCAGGTGGCCACTGAAGGCATCAGCTCGAGCTGCTTGTGCACTGAATTTCTCCTCTAGCACTTGTCTGAACATCACCAAAAATGTAAAGAATAAATGTCTTTTTTCCTCATGGCTGGCAAGGGTATAAATGAGACTCTTAAAAACCCAAAACTGAACAAGAAAACCTAGAAAACAGCGTTGTTGTAGTGCTGAGCCATCAAATAACAACTTGGGGAAGGACAGGAGGGAAGAATGGCAGCTCTTTATTGCCTGGGTGAAGTCACTCCTCAGTTAATATTTCGCTCTGTTTTATTTAACCTCTCCTAAACGGCAGCTGAGCTTTCCACATTGCTCTCCTGTGCTGGCAGAAGGGGAGCCGGGAGGCAATGAAACACTGCTTTATGTCAGCAATAAAGAAAAAGGATGTTTGTTTACATGGCCATAACCCATGCAGACCTTAAAACTCTGCCCTGCAAATATAAGTCCCGATTTAAGGGCATGAGTGCTTCCACTGGTTTGAATTTCAGAGCTGAAAAGCAACAGCTTGGTGCCATTAATGTGGGGAGAATGTCCCTTGGGCACAAGGATGGCAAAGTCTGACTTCAATAAACACTAAATTCTGCATAAATCCAGAAGATATCTTAAAAATATTTTTTTTTAAAAAAAGAGACAGAAAGGCCTTTTCAAAGTAGCACATTTTCCCCTCTCTTCCCCAGGTTCATTTGAAGGATTGCCTGGGTTTTCACCCGCTGAGTGCAAACACCTCCACACGCTGGAGGAAATGGAGTTATTTCCTCAGAGCACTCAGATTTGGGAGTCCTGGCACCGAGGTTTCAGCTCTGATCGAGCACTAAACGCCACACGCAACACTTACAGCAATGCCTGGGGAAGAAAAAAAGGGAATTTATTGGGCTTTTTTCCCCTCCAGTCATTCTCACTTATGACTCACATCAAGCTCTACCTGGTTTGCAGTGGCTGTGCCCTGCCCAGAGCCTCTGCAGGGATTCACCCAAGGAAACCTCTTTCCTCCCCTCCCCACAGAAAGAAAAGAGAAATGGAGCCTATGAAGCTTTTCCTTAACTATTTATTAAAATCTTTGGTGGGATTTAACACTAGAGGCAGGCTCATTAAAAAAAAAAAATTAAAAATTAAAATTAAGAATTAAATTGAAAAATTAAGATTAAAAAAAAAATTTAAAAAGATAAAAACTACCCTATAATCTCCTAAGAATTTTGGTGCCATTACGACTCTGAAAACGTTTCTTGTTGCATTCTTCACCAGCTAAAGAAAACAATACCCTCCATTATATCAAACAGATTGTGAAGTCCTCCCGGAGCGAGCTTCGCTGCAGTTCCTTTCAACAATGAAATGTCATTTTGGCAAGGGAATCACTCCTCTCCTGAAATTTCTCTTTTTTAAATGATAAACACTCCCAAGACTGCGGGAACAATGAAGGAGCAAAAGCTTGTTTGAATCTCATTGTCTCACATTTCACCCACTCAGAATTAAAAAGAGAAGCCACCGTTTCATTATAAAAGTGTTTGCATTTTAACACAGTTCCCTCCTTTTCTGCACCAGAGAGAAAAGGATGAGGGATCTGGGCATAAAGTGCAGAAAAGAGTAAAAAAAATTGGATTTTACTTGGGTGAAATGGCACAAACACACACTCAGGTGACTTCTGAGCCTTATCCAGCACGTCTGCACAGCCCGTGGGAGGTGTTGAGGGGAAGAAAAGAGAAAATAAGAATTTAACAAGTTGCAGTTCTTGAAAAGATACTGTTCAAATATTCAAATAGAAAACAATGCAACTCCTTATGAGTTAAAGCAAATCATGGTAATTTCCCTAGGCTGGTTCATTACGTGTGTGTGTGAGACTGCAGAAGAGAACATCGAAATTAAGTTTTAATTAAAGCTATGAGGCAGATGATGATATTCATTGATAGAAATTGATAATTAAATAATGCTGTAATTAATTGCTTCCCTGACTGTTCTTCTCCATCAGATCATTTTATTGAACTCTTCAGAATCTGATTTTTTTTCCTTTAGTCTGTTCATCTTTGAAGCCTTTCTGATGTCGCTGCTTCTTCAGCAAAACTCAGGAGCAAAACTTGTCCTTAATAAAAATCCAATGAAGCAAAATTTAATTAAATTTCACTGGTACCAACAGCATTAAAATGGAAATGAAATTTCACATTCAAATCACCACTTTAACAAAGCCCACGTGCAAGCTGGAGCTCAGACACCTAAACTCCTTCAGACCATTCCTGCTGGAAGCAGCAAGGAAAGGGTGGGACAAGTCAAGGAATGGATGGGAGCAGGGTAGAAAGGGAAACAGAAACTTGGGGTGTTTTCCCTTTGGAAAAAATCAGGGTTTCTTGTAGCTTTATCAATGGGTTTCAGAAGACTTTCATTCTCTTTGCTGAGGGTATTTCTGAACCTGAAGTTAAAGTAGCAACGTCCTTCACTGCGTGGTATCGTGTTGGTAAAAATGTCCATTAGTAAATGCATGATAAAAGCATAAATTAAAACATAAATTACTAAACTAAACACATGCACTGCCTCATTTACCACACCAATACCTACGAGTCAAGGACATTTGTGAAGAGGAAAAGTGGAAACCAAAGAATTTTTGCAAGAAGACGTTTCTTGGATCCAAATCAAACCCAGAGTCAGCACTAAACACACACAGGAGAATCTGGAGACCCGGAGGAGCAGTTTAGGCTAAACTGTTTAATTATGTACAGAAAAGAGAATTCCTCACAGACCCATCTTTCTGTGTTCATTCTCTCTTTTACACGGGAATAATCCCACAGGTCTCTCGATCATGGGGTACCCATAAAACCAGAATATTGGCTGGAGTTTGCTCTTTCTCCTCCCTGAAACAAAGCCAAACCCAAGTAAAAGGTAAGAAAGGTTTTAACCACGAGCTCCCAATATATTTTTCACCTCATGAAAACCCTTTCCTGGGGTTAGAAGGCAGGAAAACCACACTGTGTTTTACGTGGAGCAGTTTCCTCCTTAACAAAATTAGCAGCAGATTTCACATCGTTTTGCATCCAGGGAAACCAAAACCCATTTGGCACCACTAAACCATTGCCCAGCTGTAAAACCAGAGGCCAGGCTGGCAATCTGTGTTTAATCAGTTTTACTGAATTTGCTGCACATTGGAATCAGCGTGTTATTGTCATCATCCAAGGAGGGGGCTCTGCTCACGGCAGGTATTTCACCATCCGTGACCTCCTGGCACTGCCCGATGCCAGGAACGCCGGGAAGGGGTGCCAAGAGTCCTGTTGGCAGCGCAGAGCACGATAAATCCATTGTGATGTTGGATTGTACCTCAGGAGGAGCCAGCAGCAGCCATGACAACACTGCTGGTTTCCATCATGGACGTTAAATAACTTCTCCCATCATTTTTTGCTGGAATATTCCTCTCCTCTGAGTTAGTCACCCACTGAAGGCTTCCTGGACAGAGAGGGCTCCACCAAACACAAAAGCTCTGGAGCTGAAGCAGCGAGGCTTTGGCAGTGGGAGGAAGCCTGGGGGAATTGGCCACGTGATGATGAGTTGGTTTGAGGGCAGAGCCCAGGCTGGCCGTGGCCAGGCTCTGCTGGGAGGGCAGGGCTGGCAGCAGGACAGGCCTGATGGTTAAAGGGTGGGATGGATCCTCATAGAGAGCTCCTGACCCTTTTCTCCAATGTCAGTTCATTAAGCTCTTCAGAGATAAGGTGCCCTGACTGAAGAGGCAGCCAGGAGAGGATTCCAGTGCTGGGCTGTGCCAAGTTAAGCTGGATCTCCAGCGAGGCCATTTAATTTTATGTAATCTGCCTTACCAAGTCCTTTTTGTGCTTTCCATGTTCTCAGCCAAGGATGCAACTCCTTAGAGCAAAAACACACAAAGCAACCCTTTGTAATCACTCTTTAGAGCAAATACACGGAGGCATTTCCCTCAGAGCTTCTGTGGTTTAACAACAATCACAGAATCAGGGAATGGGTTGGGTTGGGAGGGACCCTAAAGCCCATCCAGTGCCACCCCCTGCCATGGGCAGGGACACCTCCCACTGTCCCAGGCTGCTCCAAGCCCTGTCCAGCCTGGCCTTGGGCACTGCCAGGGATCCAGGGGCAGTCGTAGCTTCTCTGGGAAATCCATTCCAGAGCTCCCCCACCCTCACAGGGAAAAAATTCTACCCAATATCCCAAGTTCCCATTACCTCAGCCATGACTGAGGCAATACGAAGAGCAATTAAAAAGATTTGATGGGCTGCAAAATATTGCAAATGCAAGATGCTGCTTTTGCCTTCATTGCTGAGTGCAACCCATTTCCGAGCCTTCATTTCTGAGCGCATTTTTACCACAAGTGGAAAGGAATAGCTTTTCATTAATTAAACAATAAATCTCTAAAACTTTTCTTTAATTTATTTTCCCAAAGTTAAAGACACGACTATAGCTGGGATGCGACCTTACATTTCAGAAGTGCAAATAACAGAAGGAAACGATTCCTTTGCAGCCTATTTCCAACCACGCCAGGTGTTCTCACTTCAGCAAATTGTTCAGAGAGGCACAAAGAACATATGTTTGCCATTGTTCACTGCACACTCCGATGATGCAGACATTCAGCACGACAATATTCGGGGTGAAAGTGAGGCACCATGAAATATTCATGAGCTCAACTCCGCATTTATGAGAGAAATCGGAATGGTGGGGGTTATTTGGTCTGTTCTCTCCCGGGTGGGGGAAGAGTCTGACTTGTGCTAAGAGCCAGTCACGTGAATTGTATGAACAGATGAGAAGATTAAAAGTTTGCTTGCTAAAACTATTAAAAATCATATAAAATAACTCAGCCAGCCTGGCAGAGCTGATCCATTTCTGATAGGTGGTCATTTTCCCATCCAGCTGCTTTCCTTTCCCCAAGAGATAATCACTTTGCAGCAGAATGAATTTTCCCCCCACGAAAATGATGAGAGTTTCCTCTGAAAATATTCCGATTTTTTCCATAACAAACTTTCCATATGTGTGGAAACAACCTG
The DNA here is from genome assembly GCA_013398855.1 of Mohoua ochrocephala. Classification (NCBI taxonomy): domain Eukaryota; kingdom Metazoa; phylum Chordata; class Aves; order Passeriformes; family Acanthizidae; genus Mohoua; species Mohoua ochrocephala. The sequence goes on along the minus strand of VZTA01008737.1, from coordinate 23,249 downwards.
CCTGGTCCAGACCTTCAAGGTTTTCAAAGATGAAAATGAGCATCCCTTACATTAATTTTAATTTCTTCAGTGGAAAGATCGGGCTCAACTTTTGCACCAGCTGCCTTGCTATATATATATATTTTTTATTTTTTTTTTCAGAGAAAACCTGAAATCTGTTTCTGGGCACTGCCATAGAAGTTTTTTCTGGGAGAGGACATAAAAAAAAATCTGTAATTTCTTATTATAATTTGTATGGAAGTAACTCTGAGAGCCCAGATACTGAGCATTATAACACAGTGCTCATGACTCATGATCTTCCTTAGCCTGGAGAGGTTTTAATTAAAGAAATAATCATATTCCAGGGCTCAAGGTAAAAATTTAAGGGGTTTAGCAAGTCATCCCCCAATTTTTTATTGTGGATAAGATGCACATCATGGTTCTGACCAGTACAGACCTCCCTGGTGCTGCTCAGGTGGATGTGGGAGTCTCTTCTGGGAGGATTTGCATGACTGGAACCAGTTGCTGCCCCATAAACCATGCCCAATTCACCTGTAAGTTGATTTACAGGCACCGAAATAAATCTGCACTTTCAGATCCTTCTATATGTGACTAATATTCACCATTCCTAACATCCAAATATGCGAGTGCTCGATGCTGCCAAAATAATTGCATAAAAAAGTGTGACATTTTGGGTTTATACACAGAGTTTTGACAGTGCAAAACTTAAAATTGAACTGGCATCAACACTTCCCAAGTTTCAGGAAGCTGCTGCTTCTCTCTCCACAGTACAAGTGTCAAAACTTAATGTCCTGAAGTTGTTTCCAAAAAAATCCACGAAGGACTGAAAAATTTGGACTTTCAGACCAACATTAAAGGTTTCTAACTGCACTAATTTTCGGGATTTCAAAGCACTCATCTGATATAAATTTCTCAGCTGATTGCTGAGTGGGTTTGAAAATTGGCCCAGTTCTTGCAGCCTGCACAGGCCTAAAAGCCTAATTTAAGTCCGTGATTTAAAATGTCCGCTTTTCCCTGAATTTCAGTATCGAACGGAGTGGACTAAAGAAAAATCTGGGAAGTGGAAATGAGGGAGGTTTTTAAGCAAAAATCTACACTTATGAGGGGAAAAAATACACATCTGGAACTCCGGCTCTGGACTTTTGAGAGATAATGACATTTTTTAACATACTGAGGGAATCACAAGCATTTTTCATCATCAGGCCACTCCTCTCTTCCCTTTTCTCTCTCGGTATTTCTCAGAAACAATCTCCAGTATCACCTGTGATGAGGCAGAGGAACCCAAAGCCTCCCAGTTTGCAGAACCATTGCTGCTACTGGAGATAGACACAAAAACTCCTTCTCCCTTCCATCCCCTGCTGCAGGCAGCTCTGGATGTTCTCATTTGCACTCTGGGCTGCTGCAAAATGAGAGGGGATTTTACTCCACAGCCGGGGAAGTGCAGAAAGTGACATCCCAGGAGAGAGAGAAAAAGTGGGAGGACACTGCACACAGGCCTGGATACATTTCCAATTTTCCAAATCAGGAACCACCTCTGTTTATGCACATTAAACTCAAAACTTGACAATCCTTTGCCCATCCCATCCCCAAAGGTGGTCAGAGCAGATTTCCAGGAGAGACAGATGCTGGATTGTCTGCCCCATCTGTCCCATCTCCAGCTGTGAAGGGAGGGCTCCTTCTTGAACTGAGATTTTTAATATTCCTTCCAAAGTCTTTATTCCCCATCAGTTATAGCTCCTGACAGGCCCCGTTATCCATTGATTTGTCCCAGTTTTTGTCTTCAGTGTGTTCCTGTGCCAGTCAGCCCCCCAATTTAATCACTCCCACCCTCACAGAGCACTCCTCCAAGGCACTCCTGGATGATTTTTCGACAGCCCTTGCTGGCAGGTGACTTTATACACTCCCAGAGAATCCATCATACGAGGGACAGTGTCTGAGTGTGCAAAACTACTCAGAAAATCAGAGGCCGGCCTATAAATATCTGGCCTGTGCTCGTTTTTTGCATCCCTCTGTCTTATCCTGCTGGATTTTGGTTAACCCTCAGCTTTACCATTTTCTCTAGGTATTTGTGGCATTCCTTGGAATTTTATTTCACTCTCCCTCCCCACAAAACAGCTGCTGTTTAATTGATAGGTAGTGTCTGCTCCCTGCAGAAAGCTTCCCTCCCAGACGAGGGGTTAATTGAGGAGATCCGTACCCAACATTTTCCTCAGCCTGTTCCACATCACAGCAATTAACCCTGGGGTTCAGGACACCAGATATGAGCAATTTGTTTTCACATTTCGACTCAAAGTCTGTCTCCCGAGTGTCTGACAAGCTGTGAGGATTACACCTTAAATCCTCGAAGGGAGAACAATCGTTTCCTAGAAATCATATTTGTACACGTATTTCTTAATTTTTTTAAAGCCAAAGGCTGCTCTGCACACCCCAGACGAGTCTGGAAAGCAGAAGTGAACAGAGAGGATGAGGATGTCGCTACCAGCCCTGCAGGAGGGGGGAGGCTGACAGATGGGAGTCCAGAGGCATCGGGATGGGGAATAAAACCAACAGAAAGTCCTGTCTGACACGAGATCGACTCCACACCCACACCCAGAGCAGCAGACTCTGCTTTGATATAAATTTCCCAGCTGATTGCTGGGTGGGTTGGGGAATTCGCCCAGTTCTTGCAGCCTGCAAAGGCCTAAGAGCCTGATTGAGGCCTGCGCTTAAAATGTCCCCCTCAGGGAGTCACACACCTCTCATCCCTTTATCTCTGCCATAAATCACTTCATTCCTGGGTGGAAATATGGGAATCACACTGCACGCAGGGAGGGGGCAAAAGGAAACAGGAATGAAGCCTCTATAACCATCATCTTCTGGGTAGATGGCTTTAAAATGGTGGGAAATTAACCTCAACCCCCACAGGAATCTGATTACAAACTGCAAGGAACATTTGCCGCAATTAGGAGTAGACACAGAGCACAGAGTTTTAGGCAAAAGACAAAACATTGCCTAGAAGGCAAAATATATGGGGGGAAATTCTACCCAAGGCACAGGCCTGGCGTGGAGGAGGAGGAGAGCCTGGGTCACTGCTGGAACGTGGCCCAGCCCTGGGACACATCTCCAGGAGAAACACCCTGCTGCCAGTGCCCCTGCAGCAAACCGGGGCGATTCTCTCTCCTGCTGTGCAGAGATGGAACAGAACGTGGGAGAAAATGCCTTTTTTTAATACTTTTTTTGCAGTATTAATTTGGGATACTCAGCTGAAGCAAGAGCAGGCAGACTTGTGGTGTTCCAAAATTGTCCTGGGGGATTTTAACATTCTTTGCACAAACCCTGCAGGCCTCTGTTTCACACTGAAATGTTCTCCATCCTGTCCTACGGATGCTGGGGTTTGGAGGAATCAGTGCAGTGCTCAGAAAAACACCCAAAAATCCCAACAACAAAAAAATCCCGTTGCTTTAAGAAATCCATTATTCAGAAGCACTTTTGTTAAATTATCATTTCATCTCCCTAACAAAATTAACAGCTTTAAAATCCTTGTTCGACTACTTATTTAAAAATACCACAGAAGTCCAGCTAATCCATTATTTGATGATAATTATTCCACTAGCTGGAGATGAAAGCAGCAAAAGAAAGGCACAGTTCCTTTGACAGCTTAATTCTCGTGTCTCGGTATCATCCTCAGTCCAGAGATACTAAAGTAAGGTAGAGCTCAGTGTGAGTTCTTATCATATTCACACATCTTTTAAAAGAAGACAACTCTTATCATCAGCCAACTCTCCAGAAAAAAACTGCTCAGTGGCTTTTAAAAGGGTGGATTTTAAAAGGGGTTTGTTTTTAGGATCAGAAAAAAGAAAAATTTGATTTTTTTTAGTGCAATTGTTGCATTCATCTTTGATTTCTTGTCAGGTGAGACAAATTCCAAAAGCAGCCTCTGGCTGCTTTTATTTGTTTAGATGAGACCAAAATAAGACAGAAATAAGAATTAAAGGCAGTTTATACTATGAACAAATGGAGCAAATTTCAAACATATTGCACCAGAGTTTATAGCTGGATGTTCTAAAATGAGTCATCATATTATTAAAAGTTATTCTTCAGATTATTTCCCTTCATATTAATTTGAAATACATGCCTGAAATTCCCAATTGGAAACTTTAAATCCAGGCCCCACTCTGAGCAGCCTTTTCCAGCCTGGATTCTGAAGGTCACTTAAGCATTTCCTTCAAGGAATAAAACAATAAAAAGCATAATCCTGAAACTGTGAACTGAATTAGAATGCTCTGTGTGCTGAAGTTGAGCCGAAAGCTTCAGCACAGCAGGAGGAGGGGGCACAAACAATTCACTTTTTGTTCCACCCTCCCCTGTCCTGGTAAATTTTAGGGATTGGCTCTGGATAAGGAGCCCACAAATATTTCCTGTATTTTCATATAAGAAGCCCAGATAAGTATTTTCTAAGAATTTTTGTGATCGTTTCTATTGATTTTGCAGTCTCTCTGATTTTTAAAAGAAGATTTGCCCAGGTTCAGCAGCGAGCCCCGTGGCAAAGAGCCACAAGAACCAAGGATCTGATTCCCAGACCCATCATTCTCCACCATCCCTCTGCCTCTGCCACACTGAATTGAAACTGGAATAGTTCCAAGGAGGCATCCAAGGCACCTGCAGTCATTGAAACTTTTCATTAGAAATCAAAGGAAGATGCTGTAACTCCCCTTTGAAGTTTTACAGAATATTTAACCCCGGGGTGGCGGTTGCAGTGCCGAGAAAGTGATTCCCAATGAATAATTTATCCAACGGCTTTAATTTGGTTTCTTCCTTTTGCAATATCTATAATCAGATTGGGATTTTCTCTCATCCATTTGTTCCTTGAAACTGTTTCACAAATTAATTTAGCAATTGCTGACAGTTTGCTGTAGCCCCAATTGTCTGATCATCACAGGAGAGCCAGAGTTGTTTTGACAGTGAGAGTTTGGAAAAAAAAGGTGGAATTTGCAAAGGTGAGGCCCAGGCCGCTGCAGCCACCTCAGCAGAACACAAAGGGTGGAACACAGAGATGGCACCAAGGCTTTTCTCTTCAAATTAGAATTATCTCTATAAAAGGAAAACACCATTCAATTCTAGAAAAGAGTTTTTCTAATTTTTTCTGTGCAAGACTTTAGAGCTGTGCCTCCTGAAGCTGCTCCAGAGGCCAAAGCCACCTCCAAAACTCTTCCAGATTTTGTTCCAGCATCAGCTCCTGAACGTGGCTCTAGGAGGGGCTCTCCTGCATCCGCCCCAGAGCTGCTGCCTGGGCTGGGGCTCTCCCAGCACCATTCCCAGAGGAATTGGAGAGGCAGCAGAGGAAAATCCAGGGATCTCCAGCAGCCCCAAGTGCAGGAGTCACCAGGCTGCTCCATCCCTGTTCCACTCAGAGCACGCCCTGTCTGACCCCTTTTAAACTGCCTGTTTCCCACACACTCTGCCTTTCAATAACTTCTATCCAGAAACCCCATTTCGCTGAAATTGTTTTCAAATTCAATAACTCAGGGGAGCTATTTTCAACAGAGGGAACAAACAAGGGAAACAGGAAACATGATTTCCCTGATTTCTGCATAACTGACAAATCCAACGAGCTTGTTTGTCAGAGATTTATTATTTGTGAAGGAAAGGAGCTCAGATAATCCAGAATCATTACCAGCGACACGGAGCAGAACATTCCTTTCTCCTGCAGTGACCAAAGTGAGCAGAGCAAGGAGTGCAACAAGCTCTGCTCTTCTCAAAACCCTTCCCAGCACTAACAATTTCACGGTATTTGGTCCAAAAGCACTGAATTGATCTGTGCTTTTTTCTGTGTTTTATTCCCAGTTATCCCATTTCTTACCCCGCTGAACCACTTGTAACACACTGAATTACCTGGTGTGGAAAACACTTTCCTGCAGAGCATGGGTTTGTTATTAACGTGGAAATGCTGTTCATGGGCTCGGTGGGACGAGGAGTGGCTGCTGTGTCCTGGATTTATAACAGAGTTCTTGGCTCTTTAGAGTTATCAAAATGATTTCTTTTTATTTAAGTGGGGAGATCAGCTTTATTCCGTGTCTCACCCCTGAGCAAGGCAAAAGCAGATTCTTCTCTGAGGAAAGGGCAGAAGGGAGAAATCTCTCAATCTAAAAATCTTTCATTCAAAAAATCCTGACCAGCAGTCAGAGTATTCCACTGAAAAAGCTGGATGTCAGTTTGGACATCTGCATTTCCAGTCACATTTTTAGCTTAAAAATATTCAGCAGTTTCACATCCAGCAAATGAAGAGGTACCTTGGACAGTTTAATTCTTTCCCTGGAAGGAGCAGAGAAGATCTCTGGTGGCAGAGCACGGAACAGAGTCAAGTGTTTGTCCTGCTATTGGCAATTATTGCACATTCCAAATGACACTGAAGTGATTGCAAATGCAATGTACCAGAAATGTAATTAAATTATTAATATTGATATTGATATTATTATCCATGGAAAAGCATAGAATTTCCCCATGAATTGTGAAATGTCATTTTTAAGCAGTGCTGGGAGCTCCCATGGTCTATCTCAGGCCATCTAGGCACTTTCAGTAATTAATTAAGAGAAACTTTGGTGCTAATTCTGATCTGCAGCCCCCCTGTTGGATCAGGTTCAGAAGGCTCCAGAGGTTTCATAATTCTGCTCTGATTGCAAAATCAATATCAACGCTGTCTCTCTGTCAAAACTGGGATGGGTCTAATCAATGTCAAAGCGTGACATTTTATAATAGAGAAATAATAAGCATTTCATCAACAAATCGCTCCCTGCACCATGCTGTAGAAAACGAGGATTTCCATGGAAAACTGTAGCTTTTAACAAAGAGAAGAGTTTGAGTCCTTCTGAGCAAATCTGCTCAGGGCAGGACATGGGCAGGAGCAAAGGTGCACCTTGTGATGGGCCTGTGAGCCCCAGGCTGGGAGAGATTCAGAGGGTATCGTGTGGTGGGATTGCTCAGACAAAGCCAAGGAATTCAATTACGGATAAAACAGCCCAGAAGTGAATAGCAAAGAAGTATTCTGTTAATTCTTTGCTTTAATATTAGCCTCAGAGTTCAATTTTGGTGCTTAATAGAGTAGAATAAATAGAATTTTTTTATCAATAGCCATTAAGAGAAGCAGACACTTTCGAGGAAGCAAATCTGCTGTTTCATTTTCCATTAATTCATGTGCTGTGTGTTTACTCTGTGGGTACAAAATGCAGAAACCTCTTCAGCCATCAGTACAAAGGCTATGTATATATATATTTTCTATTTTTTTTCTCTCATGCCAACAATCTCCAGCTAAATACCGAACTGACTGACAGTTAGTAGGTGTCACCTTCTAATTTAAACCCCAATTCAAATTTACCCATCACATTGTTGAAGAAAAGTATTACCTTTCATTCACTAATTACACTTAATTGGCTGGAAGATTTAAATGCTACATCGGCTCCAAACATTTCAAGCCGTGCAGGATGTCTGAGCCTCCTCAAAGGGCTGAGAGAGTTTGTGCCTCCTTGTGGATTTAGACAAATAAAACCCCAGCATTTCCCATATTTTTGCCTCAAAGTTGATGCAAACGAATGGCTCCACAGGCAGGAAGGAGGAATAATTCAGATTTCTTTAATGAATCACTGCAGATCTGGCAGGACAGGGAGAAGGTTGACATTTTCTGTGAGCAAACAGCAGGAGCAGCTCCCAGGGAAGTGCCTCAGGGCAGCGTGTCCTGGTCCTGATCCTCTCCCGGTGTCAGTAGATGTCCCGTAGGTGAAACAAAACCAATGGGATTGTTCAGGTGCTTGCCAGAATCCAGGGCTGTGATGGTGACAATCACACACACACATCAAGGGGCCTGCTCTCCTTTCACCCCAAAATCCCATTTTCATCGTCAGGGCCATCTTTTGGTGTTGAACTCAGCAGCTTCTTCTCCCTGACCCAGCCCACCTTTGCTCCAGGACATCCAATCTTTTGCTCCACCTGTTCAAAGCTTTCCGGGCCTGAGTTCTCCCTAGGAACCCAATCTGTGATCAATATCAACCCTCTGCTGACAGACACAGCCCAGAAAGGGAAAATCACAGGGGTTTCTTTGGGCAGCAAAGCACCTCCGAGTCCTGGGAATCCTCTGCCACAGTGCTGGGATTTGCCTTTCAAAGCAGCAACCTCAGAGTCCGAGGCCTGAGGGATTGTTATTTTTTCTCAGGTTTAAATGAGCTCCAGTAATCAGCCGAGCTGGCCACCGTCACTCAGAGCCTCTGAACTCTGTTTATTTGTGTTACAACTAATCCATGGCTTTGTTCTTTCCTGTTCCAAGCCCTGCTTTGAACCCTTTTCCTTGCAGGATTTGGGTTCACGGCTTATTGCTTCAAAAGCGAGGGCTCTGCCTCTCCTACCTGCTCCCCTTCCATGGGGTGGCTCAGCTCAGCAACATTTCAGATAAAACCCACAAAGATTTAATGCAGGACTAGCTGGAGGAGTCGATGAGTGGGATGCTGGATTTCAGAGGGAATGTGGGGCACAGGGAGGAGGAGGAGGAAGGAAGGAAGGAAGGAAGGAAGGAAGTGCTGCCTCCATCTCTGGTGGCTGAGCTGGGAAAAATGGGGCAGTGTCTGCCCTTTTTCCAGGGAGGAAACGTGAACTAGAGTTTGGATCAAGACAGCCTGGAAACCCTACTAGAAACATTGAGATCGGGAGAAGTTAAAACCACTCCTAAGCTTCCATAAAATATTGGGAAATTATTTTTCCTCTCTCTTCTGCTCGAGCCGGAAAAACCAAACTGGTGGCTCATTAATTAGGAGTGTGCTGGCAGAGAGCAGCGTTAAAGATGAACAAAGATTTTTATTAATAAATCTTTCACTGTCAAATATCCTTCCCTTTGTTGGGGCAGAGAGAGGCTTTCATGGCAGTGGAGCAGCTCTTTGCGAGAGCTCGGATCCACTGCATTTGAAGTCGTGCTCCCGATTTCATTGCAGCCAGATTTCATCCAGCGGCCCAAAATCAAACAGAACTCAACTCTTCTGAAAGCATTCCCAGGTAAAAGGAGAGCAGCTTTGGGCTAGAAAGGAGATTTTTCATACCGCTTCGGAATATTCTTTTTGAGGTTTTATTATTTTAATGCATCGGGTGCACAGAGATCACATTCATTTGCTCTTGGAAAGGTGAAAATTGGCGATTTGGGTTCACAGAAGCCCGAGGTGACCCTGTTTTGTGCCAGTCATTTGTTATCAGCCCATGTGGAGTGGCATTGCTTTGAGAAGGATGGTGAAATAATCACCAAATTCACTCCATCATCTGCCCCTGGTGTTCCTTAAAATGGAAACTGGGGAACACATAAGCATCGAGGAGAAATATTTAAATCTTTGGAGAGAAGCCTAATTTTACAGGAAAATCTTTGCATTTAATACACTGAAAACCAAGGTTGTTCATCACTATGAAAAAGGGGACCCTGAATTTTGCCAAGGGCAGCGAGTCCTTGCCCAGCCCTTCCAGAAAAATGGAAAACCAGGATTTGTCTGGGCAGAGACCGACTGTGGATTGAATTCTGTGTGTATAAAGGACTGTTAGCTGGAACTGGATGATCTCCAGCATCTTCTATGATCCTATTCTATGATCATGAAAATGAGGAAGGTGTTTTCCTTGTTCTCATGCAGTGATTCTGAATTTGGACTGATCTGAAACAAAGACATCACCACTCAGAAATCACAGCCTGTATTTGACAGACCTCTGCAATTTTAGCACTTTTCTTATTCACTTTGCCTGCAATCAAATGATCAGAAAGTGGATTTTGACACTGAGGAGTAACTGGAATATCCTTTACCCACGTCTCAAAATCGGTCAAATTTGCTCTTGCTTTGTGCTAACTCATACGAGAATTTTCCACCAGTCTGAAGTTTTGTTTAGAACCCTTAAGAAACACAATTTCATGCTTGAGCCAGTCAGCTCGACAAGTTCCATTTCGGTTTCCTGCAACACCATCAAGCTGCTCCGGTTTCACTTAAAAGGTTTAAGACCTGAGCCAGTACAAAAATACGAAGGCAGTTAAATTACCCGATTGCCTTTTCCTTCCTTCAGCTCAGAGGAACTGACACTCCCAGCCTGGCTCACGCTCTGCTTCCATGGGAAAGGGAGAAGTTTTCATTACAAGTTTTCCAGGAGGTCACATTCCCTTTAAGCCCCCAGACTCGTTAGCACCGACTCAGCTGTTTGAAAAATCACATCATTTCCCCCCCAAAATAATTTTGCTTCAAGCGCTCTTTTCCCGTCGAAGGGGATGTTTCAAGGAGCACTTCAATCTCCGAGACAATTTGCACCTTCAACAACAATCCCAGCTCCAACCATCTGTGCACCAAGACATGGGGATATCAACACTGGCCAGGTTCCAGGTTTTAAAACTGGTTTTCCCTCTCTGCTGCCTGAACATCCACCAAACATCATAACCTTCGTTATTCCCAATGCAGGATTTCAATCAGATGCTCTTCTTTTGAATTCATGGCTAATTGTTATTTTCCTCTCTTTTTCCCCTACCAGACATACAACACACACCAGGAACTCCTGCTGAAGTCACTTTGCTTGTCCCCTGAGCAGAAAAGCCAAAATTAATTCCTCTTCCACGCAACCCTTCCCAAGGCCTCCAGTACTTTCTATGGCTTCAGGATTTGATTTGTGTGAGGAAGAGTTTGGCCTTTTGTTGGTCAACAAGGCTGGGTTGACAAATTTGTCTAATTATATTATGTGTTTGATATTATATATTTTAACTGGCTGACATCTAACGATTGAGCAGAGGTCAGGTGGGAAGCTCAAGGATGAACCAGCACTTGTTTCATATTTCATCTTTCAAAGCCAATGACAAATGGCACCTTCTCCCCAGCTGTCTGTCAGCAGAAGGAAAGAGGCCTCATAAATAATAAGCAGCGTTTTCTGTTGAGTTAAACTTCTCAGGGAGGAGAATCTAAACAGGAAAATACAGATTAAATGGATTTAACTTAAAACAAGCTCAATGAAAATAGGAGAAATACCTGTTCTTTCTGTTATCTCTGTTTGTGGTAATTACATTTTAAATGAAATTGTTCAAAAACAGGGAAGAAGAAAGCGCTTGGAAGACTAAAAAAACAACAAACCAGAGTGATTACAAGTTTATCCCAGTGAAACATCTTCCCTTTTTTCAATGGATCAGTACGTCAGGACAGAACAATCCTTGGGTTCTTTCTTAAACACTGGCACAGTTGCCAACATTCCTGTCTCTACCTTAAATGCTCCCTGATTCCATCCAAAATTAAGGCTTTGTTCTCTGTGTGATCCCACCGGCCCGAAAACAGTGCTTCATCCAGAAATTGTGATTTTCCAGCACATCCTGGAGATTTTTTTTCTTTAAATGTCTTCTATTTTTATACCTGAGCCAATGATGAGTTCTTCATTGCATCCATCTGGCAGCTCATCAAAACGCTTTCTTTGCTTTGCAGGTTTTTGATGGAATAAAAGCTGCTTGCCTAAAAAGCTTTGTTGCTCGATGAGGAACACATTGTTTCTTGCAGATTAAACTGATTTCAAGCACTTTCCGTGCTTTTGTATGAAAATGAGCTGAGCCATTGCTGCACTTACCTCAGCCAGCATGGCAAGGGTAAATAACATCATACTGACCTTTCTGCCCCGCTGGATGATGCTTTTTAGTCAGGAATATTTCTCTACAAAGTGATTTTGGGGGGTTTTTTTGGTGTTTTCTGTTTGTTTATGTTAAATAATCATTTCAACCCTTATCATTTTTCCTAATTATGCTCAGGCTTCAATTAGCTAATTGCAAACAGCGCGCTTGGTTGTTTATTAATCAACATCACAGGCGGCGACAGCCCTTCGATCAGACACAGAATGGGATCAGCGTTCCCTCTGCTTGGAGGCAGGAGAAATTCCTCCTGAAACCCCACCTGAGCCTCCCCTGGCCCAGCCTGAGGCCGTTCCCTCCTGTCCTGTCCTGTCCTGTCCCTGGGGCAGAGCCCCACCCCTGTGTGGTAGGACCTGGCAGCTTCCCCAGCAGCAGTTCAGGGTTCAGCTGGGAGCTGCTGTTGTAGCCAGAAGCGCTGGCAGAGGATATTCTGACTTTAAAAAGTCACGGAGCCAATGAAAACACACAAACCTCCAATCTGGGAGACTCAGAAAGCAGAAAAATGTGATATTTCTGTCACTGAGGCTAAAGACAGGAGAAGAGTCCAAGAGAGAGAGTCCCATTCCCAGTGCATTGTGTGCCCGTGGCTCTACTGGAGCCAGCAGCTGAGAAAGCAGCCAGAACATTCATTTTACTTTATGGTATTCCAGGAGCTGGAACTCACTGGATTTAGAGTGGTTTGGACACAAAGTCTAAAACTTTTTACTGTACTTTGTGTTCCCTTAGGTACCCAAGCACAGAAATCCCAGCATCACAGGTGTGGGGAAAAACACATCTGCTTGATTATGGATTCCAAGTCGGTGTTTAGACACAGTTAAACACATCCTGAAGCTGAAACCTGGTGCATCCCCAGCGTCCCAGGGATTTCTTTAATGCACAAAAGTAGAACCGCATGCTGAATAAACAAAATGCAGACTAAAGAATCTCGCACCCGGGGTTTAGGTTTGCTTAAGAAAGAGCCAAGACTAAAGAACTTAAAAATTCAATATCCACACCACCACAGCATTAAAATAAATCCAGCATCACTGATGTACTCGGCTTCAGCGTTCCACAAACTGTTCTTAAATGAATAAACACAAGAACAAGAGAATGCAAAATCCTCCATTATTCATTAAAGGCTGTTAGTGCTTCATTAGTTTTGCTGCTCTAATCCACTTCTGATTAGCTGGGTTGTTGAAGAGCCGTTGCCAAGTGCTGCTCGAATGCATTAATTCCTTTTCCAGGGCAGCAGCGTCACCTGAGCGCAGGTAGTGGCACCTCCTCGGGTGTCACAGAGTATAAATTCACTGTCATTTCTTTAGCACTCCCTTTTTTTACCCACCCATGTCCTCGCAGGAATTCTCATTTAGATATGACACAGTAAAAAAATAAAAGCTGTTGGAATTTTTGTTTAGCAATGACCCTCTGTAGGTCAGGACGATGACAAGGTGCAGGTGGACAACGTGGGAGTAGGGAAGGGGGACGTGGAGAGGAGGGAAAGACAAAGCTCTGACCCAGCACTGACCCAGCTGGGCAAGTGATAACGAAGCTTTTACATGTAAAAATCTCCACATTTCCATTCCATGAGCTACCTGAGGCTTAAATTCTCCCTGCAGGACAGAAACCTGCAGCAACCGCAGCAGGGAATAACGCTGGAAGCCATCTCCACTAACGGTGCCATTGACCTCCTCATTTATTCTTCCCGATTGTCCCAACTCCCCTGCAGTTCTTGCCCTCTCACCAAAAGCCGCGACTCTGGAAAGTCAAACCCTCAGGTTTTAGACACGTTCTGTTTGTCAAATGAATCAGATTTTTCTAAAATAATGAAAATTTGCAACTTGATCCCAAAACCTAGAGCAAAAAATCGGAAATACGCATCGTGTGCACAAGGGCTAAGCAGGTCCCTGCCTTTTTCTGCCATCCAAGTGTGCACACTGGTTGCTTGATTTCAAAACAGCCTTGCCAGAGTGAAAAAAAAAATTAATTAAAGTTCTCTGTTTTCTTACTGACCGTTTCTCCACAATTTTCACATAAGCACGTTCAAGGCCGTGTCAATTAAACACTTCATGCTATGAGCAGCCAGTGATTCTGCCTCGGAAAAGAAGTTTATTTATGGAACAGTTTGATTTCATAACTTATTCAAATTGCTTGGGACGTGCTTTCAGAATCACTTGTGCGTAATCTAAAGCTTTGGAAATAAAACTATTGCTTTATTGTATTTTACTTAATTCTGAAAATCCCATGATCCCATTTTCTCTGTCGCCGTGGCAGGATAAAAGAATTCCTGTCGTGAAACGTTCCTTCCTGAGGAACCCATTAAAGTGCAAGTCTGTATTTTATCAAAGATTTCTTCCCTCACGTCCCCAGAGTGCAGCGCAACTTTCTTTGTGTCACTTTGAGTTCCAGGAAACAGAATTTGCAAGGGAAAAACATTCTTCAAGGCTCTTCTCAGCATTAGGGCTGGGGGAAGATCAATGTGATTTGAGCACAATTTGCTAATTGGGGATGAGTAACAAGGATGAACAAAGGGAGACAGATTTCGAGTAGATCCGGGGCCTTTGTTAAAATATTGGAGAGTTTGGAGGGAGTTGGGAGAATTAGTCCGAGGAACCAAAGCAAATATTTGAGTGAAAAAAACCCCTGCAGCTGTTTAGAGTGATTTAATTTTGAATAGAAACACTCAAGGCAAGGTTCTAAATCAGGCACCAAAGTGAAATTCGGTGGCGAGTGAGCGCCTTGAGATGCTTCCCACTGTCCCATGGCCCTGTCCCATGGCCTCTCACCTGGGGGTAATGCAATTATTTTAAAACCTCCTGCAAACGTCACACTTTCTGTGCCTGACGAGTTTGAAACATGCTGCAAAAATATTGCAGAGAGCAGGAAATAAGTAAAATCAAAATGTTACGTGCACAGCTCGAGTGCTGTGACTGAGAGACCCGGTAGGGTTTATATCACTGCAGCCTATTAATCACAGCAATAAATATAACTTTTTCCTTGCTAAATTGGTGTTAAATTCATTAAATTTCCTCATTAGACAGATCTCAAAGATATGAGTTGGGCCACGCTACCGAATCATGAAAATCTAAAAAAAAATATGTTCGTAAACAGCCTTTAAACCAAAGGAAAGTTCAGTTCCCTCTCTCCCAGAGCATATTTTTTGTCCTGAGGACATCAGTTATCAGGCAGCGCAACCACTCTGTGTTCAAAGCATTCCTGCCCAGACTGCCTAAACAGCACAAATCAAAATACTTCAATTGTCAATGATTTTCCCCTATAAGGTGGCAAAGATGAGGTGAATAGTCACTAATCTGGGGCTGGAATCCAATAATACAGAAACTTTCATACAATCTCCTTTATTGCAAATCAAACGTTATTGCTTTTAGCACAGTACTTATAATCTGCTTTTTTTTTTTTCCTCTCTCCCAAACTGCCATAACACCTAAAATTTAACCTCTTTCAGAGCAGAAGCAGCAGGAAAGAATAGCAACAAATTTCTGGGGTTGGTTCTGAGAATACATCATGAATATATCGCTGAGTGGAGTCCTGGGGAATGCTAAGTGATAATCAAGCTGTCAGATGAAATTTTAAATCCTCACATACAACTCCATTGCTGTAAGTCTCTATGATATTTTACAGCATTTAAGAATGATTCTGTCAGAACCCAGTTAATTGATAGAGGAAGTTTTTGGGTCCATTCCTGCTCCCCACCAAAGGATCAGCAGAGCACAACCTCCAAAATCAGAGGTGCCGGCAGGGGATGTGTCCTGGCCCTTGGGGAACACGAGCTGGCTTCTCCCCCTGCCCTAAAACCAAAATAACACTGACATCACCTCCTCAGCCTGCCCCTGCTCCTAGGGCTGGCTGCACAAACACAAATTTACTGCAAAATCCAGGTTTGTTTTCCCCTCTTTTCTCGGGATAAATGTAAATCAACACCAGAGCATGGAGAGCTCTTAATTAAAGCAAGGGAAGAACTTCAGGCAGGGTCACCTTGGATATATGAGTTGAAAAAGGGATCAGGTTTATGCATTAATTCCACAGTGCACCTGCAGCAGGTTTGTTTTGTGGCCTCATTTCGTGGAGTTGTCCAAACGCTGCTGTTTTCAGGCAGAAGCAAGGTTATTAAAGCTGCTCTGTTTCTCGGGATCGTTATGGGCGTTCCAAGGTCCCTGATTTCGTTTGGGTTTAATGCTGCTCCTTATTCCTTCAGAACGCTGCCAGGAAACCTGAATGCGACAGAGGCGTCGCACGAGCGATTCCCAGAGAGCCTTTTCCTCCAAAACGAGAGTTCCAGCTCTGAGCTAAGCTGACTTCAGCCATAAAATTTCATTTTAGTGACCCCAGGTTGACTCTTCAAATCCCTCCAGCCCTGAATTCTCTGCTCCAGCCAGCCAAGCTCCCTCCAAACCACACCAAGGAGCTGCAGGAAATGCTTTTGAGGAATCACGCCGAGTACTTTGAGCAGCTTGACCTCCGACATTCCAGCTGCCCCTGGGAGGAGCGGGAAGCAATTCCAGGCCAAGCAAAGCTCACTCCTTGCCCCAATGAAACGTTCATTCCCTTTACAGCCAGCATTCTCCGTGGCAATCACTGCGCTGCCAGGATTACTCTCTGTTGTTAAATTGGGTATTGACTTCATTAAAATGATATATTTCCTCTTCTGCTTCCAGCTGCACTTTAAGTAAAAACCAGAATTAAAAAAATCCCTCCCCTTGCCAGCAGCAGTCTGGTGGAGAAAAGGCTGTTTGCTGTGCTGGGGCTGACACAGTTTCACTCTGTTCTCACTATTAAATGTGATTAGGGACTGCTCAGTGCAGGACACACAAAATCTCCTCTATTAAATGCTCAGAAATCGTATTAACAGAAGCCATAAATCACAGAAAATAAGCTGGAGGAATAAGTAGCAAGACAAATATTTACACAGAGAATCTCTGCTCTTCCCTGTTGGGACTGGTCATAATTTCCTCAGTAAAGTTCCTTTCAAAGTGATTTATTGTGCAGCAACAACTGCAAGTGTTACCCGTGCTTCTTTCTGAGGAATAAGGCGCAAATATTCAGAATTTTTTTCTTTTGGACTCATCCCATTGCGCTGCTCTGACCCTCCATCTGAACAGTCACTGAATTGGAAATGTTTTTAAGGTAAAGTTCTTCATACTCGAGGCAGTGAACAAAACATCGTCTTTTAAATTGCATTGGCGAAGTGAGTGCTCTGAAAAGAGTGATTTGGGAGAACAATCACGGCAACAGACATGGAGCAGGAAAATCAAATGGCTTCAGGGGTGTCTGAAGGAAAATATAACCTCGAATCAATAATGAAGAACATGCAGAAAGTCCTGATCATCCCATTGATTGATGTAAAAACCCACAAAGGGGAATTCAAGCTTGAGAGACAAAAAAACCAACTAAAAATAGGGATATTTTTTACATGGAGATAAAGCTGAAAAGAAAATCAAAGTCTTCATGATAAAAATAATTAAAAATAAATTCAGTTGGATGTATAGGGAAGTTCTTAACTAACTGTTAAAAAGACTCTCTTTTGAATTAGATACCAGAAAATATTATGGCCCAATAAAAACCTCGCAAACATGAAGTGATCTTAGTTAAAAGTCTACCAATATCTTCCAAAACCCATTAAAACACGTTAGTGAAGGATCAATAACTGCTGCTGCTCCTGCTCTCAGTTCAGGGATGTTTAAAGCCTCTTTCACAACGATAACAGCCTAAAGCAGCAACTTTTAATAAAGCAAACGTTTCCCAAGCAGGGCTGGGACTGCCTCCCTTGGTACTTAAAAATGTTAAGAGACTCTTTATTAACAATTTCTCAGAATTCTTTTGATGTTGAGCAATTGCCATTCTGTGGGATTATCCCTGGAATGCCAGGAAAACCTGGAGGAGCTAAAAATGATGTTGATAATTGTTCTCCCTTACAGCTTCCAGTGTCCAGCTCCTGAGATCGGGGACGGCTGGAAAATCTGGCTCCTCAGCAACTGGATATGAGGGAATCGCCCTCCTCTGCCCTGGGTGGAGGAGCAGGAAGGCACAAATCTGCTCCAGCAGCCCAGGAGGAGACCAAGGCCAGGTCGGACAAGCTTGGAGCACCCTGGGACAGTGAAAGGTGTCCCTGCCATGGCTGGGGCAGAACTGGATGAGCTCTGAGGTCCCTCCAACCCAAACCACTCTGGGAATACAGAGGATGGTGGATGTTCCTTGTTTGAAGGCCAATTCCTGCACTGGGTGCAACTCCCCGACGCTTCAGGGGACTGAGAAATACATTTGGTGTCTGGGTGGCACCGTGTGACCTTTGGGGCTGTGCCGTGGAATAAAAACCCTGCCCAGAGCTCAGCAAGCCCAGGCTGGTGTCCCACGTCCAAACGATATCCTCGGTTATGGAAAGGCAAGGAATGGGAAGAAAATGCCAACATTATGGTGGGTATTGAGGGAAGGAACTCCATTATAGCTTTTATTCCAAACCTGTTGGGTCCTGATCAAGGAAGCACAAGCACCTGCCAGAATTTGCTGTCCCACTTAACGTGGGGACATCTGTTCAGTGTGCGTGGCAGTGGCAGGCACAGCAAACCGTCTGACAGCTCCAGCTCTCTGCATCCATCATCCCATTCCTCTGTCACGCTGAATTATTCATCAGCATCCCACCAAACTCACACACCAGAGCTCCACTCACCATTTACCACATTGCAGCCCAAAAAACCATTAGCGGAGAGGAAGAAAATAAACATTTCCATACAGGACCAGCGAGCCTGTACCTGGAACAGCCAGGGAGGAAAATTCCCTCTGACAAGCTGCTGCTTGAACTTTATGAGAGTCTTGTACTCGGGCCTGCAGAGCAGTGCCTGGCTATGAACACCTTCTGGAGAAGAGTTTGTTGTTATTTCATTCACAGCCTCCTTTCAGGACCAATTTGCCTCATTATGTTGATGATGATGAAGGCTATCAGGGCATGCCCATTGCAGCTCTTTGAAATCCACGTGTGAGCAGCTTCAGCATTTCATAGCAGGAGGGTGGTTTTTTTACATTTCAGACTTGCTGCTTCTCGCCCACCCTGCCCACATTCCTAGACCGGGGGGATGTCAGTTATGAACCCCAAACTGTCCTTCAGGAAATCTCTTTGTTGAGCCAAGTCACTCCATGCAGAAAAGACTGGCATTGAATAGCACAGTAAATAATGAACATGGACAGGTTTTAACCTATTTACCCTTATTTCTCCCAGGTGCCACCCTGTACTCGCAACCTTATTCCCCTCTGTTTGTTCTGGCACTGAAAAGGGGGAAATCTGCTGCCTCTCATTCCCCCACAAAGGCATTTCCTCAAGGAAAAGACTCCCAAGCAGCTCTGAGGACAGATCTGAGCTTTTACTGACCCTGAGAAATGGGCTCAGGGTCCAGAACCAGAACTCACTGACTTCTGAAGTCCTTGCCCTGCAACGAGGATTTTCTCTTGTTACATCTTTAGAAAACAGAAGCTCTTCCCACAGCCAAGGAGACTCTCTCTGTGCACCACCCCACACTCCAAGGAACAGCACACACGCTGTAATTCTGCTGCCTGAGAGGAAGAATTGCTCTGGATTCCTGTTCTTTGGTCCAGACTCAGTTTGATTCCCACCACACCATCAACAAAGTGCTACTTCCAAACACTTCATTAGAAGAATTTGTCCGAACTTTGTAGCTCCCACCTGTGTAAAACACTTTGGGATGCCATTTATCTGAAAGAGAACCTAGAGGGAGGGCTGAGATTTCTATTTCACGTTTTCCAGCAAGGCAGTATCATTCCAGAGGCAGGGATTGCTGCGGAGGCTAATTCTGCATTCCTGCTGCAGCTCTAATAACAGCAGCAGAGACAGGCCCGGCCTGGCTGAGGGCTCTGCCAGTGTTTTATGATAAAACATTATCTGCACTGGGCTACAGCATGGCCTGAGATGGGAAAGAGGAGAACTCAGAGCCGGGGGAGAAATCATTTGACAGACATTAAAAACAAACCCTATTTCTCTGAGTATCTTTCAACAGAGAGTGCCCAAAGCTTTGCTTTACATTTGGTTTGCTGCTTTACTTGAGAAAAAGATCCTCTAATCCTGCTTGGAATTTGAGCACTTCAATGATCTGGTTCCCTGCTACATAATTAAATTGGATGTCCAGCCAGAACCATAATATTTAGAGAAAAAACCTCATCTGAGCACTTAAATATGAAGTTCAGGGGAATGGACTCCTTTTGCAATTAAGGCCCAAGGTGGGGACATCTGACCCAGGCTCAGCTGAAAGCCTGGATGCAAAGAGGATGCAAATGTCTTCTAACTCCATGGGAAGCTAAAATTCCTTAGCTGGAGGAGGGATGGAAAAGTACCTGGACCTAATTCTGCCATGAGAGACAGAAATCATCTCCTCTGCCTTTCCCTCCCCCTTGAAAAGGCCATTTCTGTTCAGGAACTTCTGCCTTGGCTCCACAGATTAAGTCGAAGTTATAACTGTGCAGCTACTTCATTTATTTATTTCAAACCCAAACACTCCGAAATACAACAAACCGAGGCTTCTGAATATTTCAGCTGTGAGGAATAATTTCTCCCTGAAGCTGAAAGCCTGCCTTGTTCACGCATTTCAGGAGTGAGAACCAGCAATTTGATGTTTCAGCAAGTTGACTGCAAAAGCTTTTTGATTTCATTGTACTCCCCCTGCTTCCAAAAAAAATCCCTGAGCTTAAAATGTCTTCTGGAGGTTAAAAAGAAACTCACCTGTTTCCTCTCCCAAGGAAAACATTCACTTTATTGCACTACGCACACAGAAGGAAAGTTCAGAAAGCTCCTGGGGGTCAAATGTCAGCTCTCCTTGGCTTTTCCTCTCCTGCTTTGAGTTCTCCGAGCAGGGATCAATATTTGCTGTAAAGCCCAGCCCAAAGCAGGTGGGTTATGGACGGAGTTTCATTAATTGAATCCCTCTGCATCCCCTCCTGCTTATTTGCTCAGATCACATCTTGGAGCTTGGCCGAGCCCCGAGTGCCGCGTGCGTTTGGTTGGGGATCACACAGCTCCGTGCTCTCTGCACAAACCACACTCCTAATTAGCACAGCCACTAATCACTGACTCAGAAATGCCTCTCGGTCACCTCTTTACAGCTGGTATTTGGTGAGCCAGCCTGAGCAGTGTCAGAGCACCGGGAAACTCCTCAGGGATCAGAGGGGGAAAGCCAGGGACAGGGCTCGGTCACTGCCCCGGTGAGTGCCAGGGGAGGGCCGATATTGCCCTGGAGATTTATTTATTGCTCATCTCAAAGCAAATGATCATTTCTCTCTCCTCAGCCTCTGTCCTGGCTGCATCTTTAATCTCCACCCATTTCTGCTATTCTGCAGAGCGATCCTGGGCTCACCCAGGGGACCAAGGGGTTTCTTTGCTTGGTGGAAATCCTGAAATCGTGGCAAAACCTCTCCTAGAAATCAGGCTAAAGGTGTCTTCTATCTATGAAATTATCCTGCTTTCTCCACGAGCACACAGACCTAAAAATAAGAGGAAGAGCCATTTGTTCTGCTGGCACAGATGTGATTATTTGCAGGTGATAAAATCCTCTCTCTGCCACAGCAGCTTTTTCTCATTATTTATGTGAGCACGGCCCTGCACTCTCCAATCAGCATTTCCTGATGGATTTCTGGGTGTGTTCCAGCTTTTCCAGAAGTTGTGGTGCACCACATTTATCATTTACAGGTGACTCACGTTGACTCTGTGCTCAACTGGTGCAACGCTCTCGCATTTTTGGAGGGGAGGGCAGATTTTGGCAAAGATTTAAACTTTACTAAAGTAAAAATTAAGCTAAAAGCATAAGGAAGAGGTTTATTTATATGTAAATGAAGCATATCTAAGCCTGGAAACTGAAATAATGTCCTGCTGATGTTGAGGAATAAACATGTAATGTTTAATATTATGCATTTATTCTAGAGGCAGGCTTAACTTAAATGCAAAATGCTCATTCTCAGGCACTTGGAGGTTGACAATCATAATATTTAAAAAAAAACAAAACAGAAGAAAGAAAGAAAAAGCAGAGTAGCAATCCTGTGTTGTTCTAATAGATGGCAGAATCCGATGGAGTTATTTGACTTGCACAGGAGGCTGGGGAGCAATGAAATGGGCTTGCAAGGGGATTGTGTAATGAAGTCCATGGAGGGCGGGGAGACAGTCAGGAAAATATATTTACATAAAACGAATAATTAAGAAGGCGAGGCCTTAATTCCAGCAATAACTTTTGGGTTTTAGAATATTCTTTACTTTGCATAATGAGAGCCAGCTTTTTTAGTGAGCTTCGACAGAAGGTATCAAAGAACATCAACGTTTATTTCTTTTTAGCCACAAAGAAGATAAGATGTCAGAAATCAAAACAGGGAATTGTACTTCCTAAAGCCTTTTATGATTGCACAGAACCTGGAATACCTATCTTAGGCCATCAGAACATTTCTGTGTTCTTACATTGCTTATCAAGCACCAATGAACAAATTGATTTCTAATGGAGTAGGAAGGTTCTGGAACAACTTCCTGGCAGAATTAGTGGGGACAGGAAACCCAGCCAAGTTTTAAATATTTTTATGGACACAATTACTTTGTGTGGCAGGGAAATTGATTATTGATACTTGATATGTCAATAATATAATTGATTATATCATTGGTTATGCAAAGGTTGCTTTAGGTGCAACGTGTCCAGATTTTCTCCCTCCCTTTTCTGCAAGATTATTTGTACATCATTCTTATTAATGGATCCAAGCAGACAACGGGACACAAAAAAGAACAGAGGCACCTGTTGGTGCTCACACCTCACCCCCCAAACCCACAAAGCATCTGTGGTTCTGGAACGGCAGCTCCATCCTCAGAAATACCTGGGAACGGGCCGCACTCCCCCTGCTTCCACAACCCACACACCTGGAGCAGCTCAAACCACAGAATTCCCACCAGGAACTGGAGAGTCCTGGAGCTCAGCGTGCCCAGCTGGGGTTTGGTTCCAGCACATTCCCCAGAGAAAAGCGAACTCGACAGAACTGGGTGAGAAGCACAGGCCTGGCTGCAGTTTTGGTTCCAGACAGCTCAAACATCTCATTATTTCTCCATCTCAATATTCCCACGGCTCAGTCTATTGCACAACCCACTCTGCAATACATATATATATGTGTATATATAAAAAAAAGGAAGAGGACACTTTAATGTCCTTTCCCTCCCTCAAACTCACAGTTTTGCCCCAGCAGCAGAGCACTGAGCTCTTCCTTCCTTCCAAGAGAGGTGGTGGTGGAGGCAGCAAAGGAAGGGCCACAGCCCCACAGCCACCTGAGCCACCTCCAGGCATTCCCATCACTCCTGGTGCAGCACGATCCCTCTCACACCCCAAAAATCACCAGCTAACCCTGGCTCTGATGCCTCCCGCTCCATCCAGAACACTTCCAGGTGACTCCATTAAGCAGACATCATTAAACAGCACTCTAATTAGCAGGCTGATTAAGAGGAGAGCCTGCCCAGCTTTCAAGGCAGAGTGGTAACTAACAGCAGAGGCACTCTCTGCCCTGACAGTATTTACAGCCCCCTTTGTTCCCAGCCCATTATTCACCCTCCCAGGGCACGGAGTTTAAGAACAAATTGGCAATACTATAACTTCAATAAAGC
>VZTA01008735.1:13037-36049 GCA_013398855.1 Mohoua ochrocephala | reverse complement strand
CGGGGAGCGCGGTGCCGGCAGGAGGATGCAGCGGGGGGGACTGTGTAGCCCCGCCGGGCCCCGCCGCCGGGCCCCGGAGAGCTCCCTGCAGGTACCCCCGCGCCGCCTCGGGGTTTGCCCGGATCTCGGGGGTGTGTGGGCTCCCCACCTGTGGTGGGAGGGTCCGCACCGGGAGAGGCGCTCCGAAGCCTGACTGACAAAGCCCCAGGCTAACAAGGCTGGTTTGTTCGTGTTGCAGGATTTCAAGGTGGGGAACCTCCTGGGGAAGGGCTCCTTCGCAGGGGTCTACAGAGCAGTATCCCTGAAAACAGGCCTGGAAGTGGCCATCAAAATGGTAAGGCAGCCGGCCAGGGAAGTACCCGTCTCCCAGGAGACCAAATGCCAAGTTGCAACAGGTTGGGGTTATGCAGTTGGGCATCGATGTTTGAGTTGAATGTTTGTGTATAACGGACATTAAGATGGGGACTAGATCCTGGAAGATGCACCACAACCAAATATACTTGGTTATTAATAGAAATGCTTTTTAACGTTGACTATATTTAGCCTATCTGCTTGGCAAAATCAGAATTTGGTTCCTCTGCTGAAGTATTTCAGAAAAAAATTAGTGTTAGTATTGATAATGTTGTCTACTTTCAGTTGTGGTGTTCCTCCAGTTATCTCTTATACTTGTTCATCACAAGAGTATATTAAGTTAAACTATGTGAAAACTTGCTTATACTTAGAAATTTTCAGGGAAGTATGCACCGAACATCTAAATTATGCTGTGATCCACTTACAGATAGACAAAAAAGCCATGCACAAAGTTGGAATGGTACAGAGGGTTCAGAATGAGGTGAAAATACATTGTCAGCTGAAGCATCCATCTATACTCGAGGTAAGAATCGTGGGGTTTGTAGAGAGGGCTGTACATGTGACTTGCTGCATAGTCTACAAAATGGAATTTCATTTTTTCCTGTTTTGTGTTCCAGCTTTATAACTATTTTGAAGATAGCAACTACGTATACTTGATACTTGAGATGTGTCACAATGGTGAAATGAGCAGATACATAAAGAACAGAAAGAAACCCTTTTCAGAAGATGAAGGTGAGGTTTTTTTTGTTCTGTGGAGCCTTCTGCATTAATGTTTTGGTTCACTCAATAAATATTTAATTTTAGAGGAAGAGTATTTAAAACTGCCGTTAAAATTTCTATACCTCAGAATCGTGTGGTAAGTGATAATCTAGAGATTAATTGTTATTGTAACTGTATTCACTTGTATTTCTATATATAATTGTTTCTGTTTGTGCTGTTTGGAGTATAAAAAATAGCGATCTTAGAAGGCAAAGGCAGATAGAAGGTAGAGCTTACCTTAGTACTTAGAATTGTGTGGAGATGTGGGTCAAGACTGGGGAGAGGAAAGAACAGGAAAACCGGCAACTTCAGCCTTTACTGCTCTCAGACGCACCTCACTGCTCACCTCTTGCTCAGTTCTTCCAGCTCACCTGCTTCTCTATCAGTTTCTAATCTAATTCCATGAAACTACTATAGATATGGATTTTTGGGACCCAGGCCACAGGACTGGATTAAAGGGGTACTGCTATACAGGCATCATCTGTTTCACTTGTATCTATTCCAACAAAAAGGATCATCTGGTGGTATCTCAGTTCTAAAAGCTGATAAACCACTGGCCTGGATAAAGCAGCCTTGTCCTTTGAGGAGTGGTTTCTCCTGATGTTTGTTACCGGTCTTTGCCCTCTGTGAAGAGAGGAAGCAAATTGTTTGCTCTAGAAAGAATGATTCCTAAAATTGCTCTAACTGCAACATCACGATAAATGATGCTGTTTTAGCCTGGATGAAGTTTTGTTATTCCTGCTGTAAGCTATAACTCTTGGATATTCCCTGAATTTCTAGTGTAATAGAACAGAAAGATTGTCCCAATATCATGAACTTTTTGAGCAATTGCAATACTGCTAGCCTTGCCAGTTCCCTAATGATAAAACAAATATCATCCAAATTGTCTTGTATATTTTATAATCTGCACATAATAAAACTGCTTGATTTTTGTGTATTTGCTGTTTCCAAAAGTGATGAGCAACTTAGCTTTAATTCTTCAGAACTTAATTTTAAAAAGTTTAGGCCAATTGGAAATATTTCCAGTCTTGTTTCCTGTGTTACATTAAGTTTTCGTGAGCTTAGAACACAGCTGTGCCATTTTGCTTAAAGTAGAAAGGAGAAAGTTAATTCCAATTTCACTGGCCTGACACCTAAACACCCGTGTAACGTTCTTTTTATTAAAAATTAAAAACAAAACAAACAGAAGAAGCAAGACCAATAGGAGACTTAAAGCTGAGTTATTTTCAGAGCTGTGATTTCAAATACAAGACTGTAACACCTGTTTTTGTTTTGCCAGCACGACACTTCTTGCATCAGATTATCACGGGTATGCTGTACCTCCATTCCCATGGAATACTGCACCGGGACCTCACCCTCTCCAATATCTTACTCACCAACAACATGAACGTCAAGATTGCTGATTTTGGCTTGGCGACTCAGCTGAAGATGCCCCACGAGAAGCATTACACCATGTGCGGAACTCCGAATTACATTTCTCCGGAGATAGCCACGAGGAGCCCGCACGGGCTGGAATCTGACGTGTGGTCTCTGGGCTGTATGTTTTACACTCTTCTCATTGGAAAGCCGCCTTTCGACACGGACACGGTCAGGAACACGCTGAACAAAGTGGTGTTGGCAGACTATGAAATGCCAGCCTTCTTGTCAGGAGAGGCGCAGGACCTCATACACAAGCTACTGCGCAAAAACCCGGCAGATCGCCTGAGTCTTTCCTCGGTGCTGGATCATCCTTTCATGTCCAGGGGTAGCTCTGCACGGAGCAGAGATTTGGGAACCTCAGAAGATTCCATGGACAGTGGAAATGCTACCATCTCCACAACCTTCGTGGGCTCTTCCAGCATCAGTACCAGTGGTTGCTTGAAGGAAAAGAAGAAGCTGATAGTTGGACAGCCACTCCCAAATAAAATTACTTTTTTTCCTACAAACAAGAATTCCAGTAATAATTCATCAGGAGACGGAGGTGGTTCTTTCCGACAGTGGGGAATTCAGGGAAAGGAAATGGGCGTAAGCTGCAGGGGAAGAGCCACGCAGCCTGGTGAGGAGAGGCCGCATTCCCGCTACCTCCGAAGAGCCCACTCCTCAGACAGGTCTGGCACATCCCACAGCCAGACTCAAGGCATGTCCAACATCGTTGATCGATGTCACTCTTTGGAAGTGCTTTCCAAGCCTAAAGTGGGAACAAGGGAAAACACAGAATACTTTTCACCTGCCAGCAGCTATACTGATATAGGAGAAATATTTAAGGAGAAGACTTCTAGTACTTCTGGTTCTTTTGAAGAGCAGATATCTCCACCTGTAAAAGATCAACCACAGTAAGGATCAGTTTTTATTCAGATGAAATTTACAGCTGGTATTGTCCATTATTGTCTTCTTTCCACGTGCAGCAAGTTGAGCATTTCTTTCCCCACAGTAATTGTAGTAGAGAGCCTTGCAATTGTTCTTCATAGAAGAGACAGATGAGGGGAGAAGGCATTCAAAGTGCAATTTACCCACATCTTTACTTGCTGATCTCTTTAGGTGATTTTTTTTCTTATGCTTAGACAAGATAAAACAAAAATTTAGTGAAGATTAGGTAATAGATTATAAAAGTGGTGTGCCAGAATGGGAAGTGTCAATCATAGGTAATTATCTAAAATTCAGTTCTGTACTTAGTTGTAGCTTCTGTGTGAAAATCCTGGCTTCTTTCTATAGACTTTACATCAGCAGAATATCAAAAGAACCATTTTCTGTTTTAATATAAGGACTTCCATATCTTAGTTCCTGCCTTTCTCTCCACAGTAAGAAGTGGCATCATTTCCTATACTTTCTCATTGCAAATCAGTTCAAGGAAAAGACAAACAAGCACTTTTCTCTGTAGAAAAAGTAAATGGAGTAAGAAGTTTTTCTTGACTGTTCTCAAGTGTTTGACATAAGCAAAGTTCACTGGCCATGTGCATTCTTTCTAGTTTGAGAAATGTTTGATGAATCAAAAATTTATGCAAATGTTAATGTAATGCTTACTTTAGTTCCCCATGACTTCATAAAGCCATGCTGAATGTAAACATGAGAGAATATTAATGTGAGCGTGGGGATTAACTTAATGGTTACCACTTTTTTTACATAGTTGATTATAGGAAAGCCTCTCACATCTTGTAGTTAGCTTGCACAGCAATCTTAAATGCAAGGTCCCAGGACCTAAATTAGATGTTTTATATTCTGTGGTTTTGGGGTGGTTTTGGTGGTGAGTGAGTCCTTGCCAATGGGAGTAATCATCACAAAAGGAAAGAGCAGACAGGTACAGGCTGTGGAGATAAAAAACCTCGCAGGAGCTTAGTGTGAATTTACACTAAGATCCTAAGATCAGTGACTCTGCAGTAACTGGTTTTGTGTGTATTCTCTACCCTTCAACATGTGGATTATATCTTGAGTTCACCTGTGGCTACATATATGTCATCATCTAAAAAGCTGGTAAAAAAATCTTTATAATTTTTGGGATTGAGTGTATTTTATAGAAATTCAAATTATTTTGGGTGGTAGGATTGGCATTTTTCAGCTGCATGTTTGTTATGCTGAGTGAGATACGTGCGGGTCATGGGTGTCATGGCATCACTGTGTCTTCTCCAAGGCTGGAGGAGTGAGAGCTGGATGTAAGCACAGCTACTGCTGGCAGCATTATCATAACTTTTCATTCCATTTGGCAACTATTTTATTTTCTTATGCTTTACCCCATGAAAAAGAAGCGTGTTCTATGCTGCCTGGAGCTACAAAATGCCACCTGCATTTCCTAAATGTTCTAAGTGTTGTGGTTTCTGCAGCTGTAGTATTATAAGTTTTGTCGTGCAAGCGGCTTTGATGCGATCTTGATTACCTGTGTAACTTTTATTTTGTAGCTCAAATTATCTGTGCCCAGTGAAGCCCCAGGTTGGTTTGTTAGAGCAGAAGTCCCAGGCTGAGACGATGCAGCAGTGGCTTGGAAGCATGCAGACAAATGGTGCGTTACTCATCAGCTGGGTACTTTGCACTCAAGTTAGTGACTTGTAGTAGTTTCAGTGGGATTTTCTATTTTTTTATATCTTTGTACATTGAATTTGAATAGTTAGTTTCCTAAAACAAGCTCATTGTTTTCTACTAGTATTTTAGCAAAAAAATCCCCCAGAAATACAAACGAGGAAACCAGAATTCTAGACCCCGACATAATTACTCAGTTGTGTAAATGTGTAAGTGTAGATGTACGACAGAATATTAGCAGGTGACTTGAAAGCCCTGTTAATTTAGTTGTGCAAATACACCTAAATAAGAGAAGATGGGACCTCGGTGAATGAGAAAGATAATAAGGCTGCAGAAGGGTGGGTGGAGGGAAGGACAAAAGACACAGAAGGGAAGGAGGTGTTCTTTGTTGTGCATCATGTTACATCATTAACAGATAACGTAATTTAATCATAAAAATAAACCACAAATCTATTCTGGCCTTTTTTGGTTTGATATTACTGGACTCCTTCCCTTCCTGTCTACAGGGAATTGGAATCAGAGAACATATGGTCTGAATAATCCTATTGAATTTTTGGTCCCTTCTCAACTGTTCAGCCACACAGCAGAAGGAGCACAGTAGTGATGTGGGTGAGGTGAAAGTTGATCAAGGGTTTAAATATCAAAACTAGGGAAGGAGTTGTAGGAAGGTTAAATATAAAAATAGGGATTTAAAAAATATAAATACAAGCATTTTAAAAATAAAACAAGGGATGTGGAGTGTGCATTTAACATTTTGAGTACCAAACCCTCCAGTCGATGGTATAACACTAGTTAGATAAACTGGAACTTACATGAAATTTGCAAGTAGTGGTTATCTGAATAGTAAATAAGCTGTTTTTCAACAGATTAAACTCATTCCTGTGTAAGAATCCATTTGAAATCTTAGTCTTTTGTTTATAAATGATTTTTAAAAATTACTTGATGTATAAAAACTGAAGACCGTCATAACTGAAATATAGGAACAGCTTACTTTAAGTAGCACTGGAATTTTGCTAGCACTGGTATTCGTGGTACTAAAATCATAGCCTGATGATTTGGACTGAGGATTAAAGAAATCCCATTCTTTCCTTAAATAAGCCTTCTAAGATGATCCTTTGAAAAGCTTTTAAAATGATAATAGAATTTTTTCCTTCTGGCTATGACTCCTTGAATCTACAATGTCCCTTTCTGATGCCTTCAGTTCCTCTGAGACCACCTGCAGACCTGGCTGGCAAGAGTAATGCACGCGGAGGTTTTCGGTACCATCTGGATGTGCAGCAGGATGCACCAAGAAATGCATGGAACACCTTAAAAGATATAAGGAATCACGATGCATCTGGTGACTGTCCACATTCTTTAAACCAGAGAAACCCACAGAAATGCATCCCTGGAGTTCTCTGCAAAAACGAGAAAATTCAACCATCTCCTACCTGTGGCCTTTGGTCAACTCCAGAACAAAACCAAACTTGGGGCCAAGAACCATCAGCGTACCAGAAACCTACCCTGCGAAGTGTTGTGTCACCTCTCACTGCTCACAGGCTGAAACCCATCAGGCAAAAAACCAAAAATGCAGTGGTCAGTATCAGTTCTAAAGATGGGAACAATTTGAAGTGCTTAATATAGTGTGACTGTCTCTTAAAAATCACTTGGTAAACTAGAAACATATGTTTTTAGGAAACTTAATCTAGTATAATTTAAAATCATATTAATAAGATGCATCTTCGTTTTTGTATAGAGAATACTCAAAACATAATAGAGCAGACCTGTCTGTGTTTGGTTTGTCCCTGAAGAAGCCATACCCTCAGTGACCAGGCTGATAGCCTTCAGTCATCTCGAAGTGCTCTGTTTTAATAGCACTAATAACAAAAGTTACTGTAAGAAGCATTTATAAGTTGGAAGTGCTTCTAAGGAAAAAGAAAAGCGTTTATTAAAGCATTCGTGGAAAATGTAAAATCTTACCTTTTGCAGAAAATAAAGGTCTTTTTGTTTAACTTGTATATTTAATATATTTTAGGTGAGCATTCTGGATACTGGGGAAGTGTGTATGGAGTTTCTAAAAGAACATCGTTCACAGGAACTTGTGAAAGAAGTTCTCAGAATATCTTGTGATGGAAATGTGGTGAGTGTGTTTTTGATTCTTCACTGTTGTATAAAGGGCTTAGAG
This sequence comes from Mohoua ochrocephala, assembly GCA_013398855.1. Taxonomy (NCBI): domain Eukaryota; kingdom Metazoa; phylum Chordata; class Aves; order Passeriformes; family Acanthizidae; genus Mohoua; species Mohoua ochrocephala. The sequence continues at coordinate 28,788 of VZTA01008735.1, read as the reverse complement.
TTCATTTAGAGCTGTTTTTTTCTTTTTAAGTGATTATTTCTTTTGAAATCCAATGCTTATATATGCACAGCTGTAAACTTTCCCCCTCCATAATAAAGCCATATAATATAGGGAGCAAGCAATTATTTTAGAGAAAAATTTGATTTAACTTTTGGAATAGGTGAAGTATTGCTGAAAAAGTGCTGCTGTTAAATAATTACTTAGAGGAATAGAGCTTTCATGGTAAATCACAGTAATTAATTAAAATGTGACTTACTTCCATACCTGTTAAAAGTGCAGAGTGCTGTAGTAAGTTGCAACTACACACAATTTTTGTTCCCTTTTTGTAGATTGCAGTTTATCATCCAAATGAAGGAAGAGGTTTCCTTCTTAATGACCGACCTCCCGCTCCTCCTGAAGGCATCTGCACATATAATTTTGACAACTTGCCAGGTAACCTGAAACTTATTTTAAAATTACGATGATTAATGGGATATTTTAAGTGAATCTTGTGACTTCATAGCTTTTAGCTATTACTTTTCAGATAACTCTGAAGTAAAACTCCTCTCAGAATTAGATTCAAACTACAGTTTAACTGAAAACTGTTTTGAAAGTGTAACCCACAGGTTTTAATTCCTTTTATATGGGAGTTTTAAGGACTCTCCCTTTTACAATGTAGTGTACAAAAATTAAAGCTCTTGTAATCTTTTCCTCATTCATACTGGGAGCTGTTGGTGGAAATAAGTCAGTTTCTTTAAACATACCTCTGTCACATACTTAAATATTACTCACAACCTTCAGCTATCAAATACATAATTTAAATCACTTCTCTTCAAGCTGGTGCACAGTGTTTAATCTGCTAACTTATAAAAATTTTTTTTTATTATTTTCTTTTTCAGAAAAGTACTGGAAAAAATACCAGTATGCAGCTAAGTTTGTGCAGTTGGTGAGAACAAAAACCCCCAAAGTGACGTTCTATACAAGATATGCCAAGTGCATGTTGATGGAAAATTCACCCCCTGCAGATGTTGAAATTTGTTTTTATGATGGTATGTATTCATTCCTGCAGTTATGCAAATAGGTAGATCATTATTTTAGAGCTGCACTAAAATATTGTCAAACACTAAACAACCACCACTCCAGTTTGAAGAAAGTTGTGCACTATAAACAGTTTTTTGGCCACTCTGCCTTTATCCTAGCACTCGTAGATGAGTTGATGCTTTAATTCCTTACTGATACCTTCTTCAGGAAGGACGTCTTGCAAAAGTGTTATTTAAATTATACTTTTTGTTTTTATTCATGAGCTCTTCTTTACATCTACCTTTGATAGTTAACCTACTCAGTGAAAGGCATGTCCCTGCTCCCAGCTTTCCATGGTTAACTGGAATTTTATACAGCTCTCACTGAAAGGGTTCACATTTTCTTGCAGGAGCAAAGATACACAAGACAGCTGGTATAACTCGTGTGATTGAAAAGTCAGGGAAATCCTTCACTTTGAAAGGAGAAGGTGAAGCAGGGCTGAAGAAGGAAATCCAGGCTTATATGGATCACGCAAATGAGGTAAGGTGTTTTACATAGACCTTTTCCAGTGCAAAGCAGCTTCCTGAAAATTCAGCTTCCCTTTCACAACTGTGCTTCCAGTGTTGCTTTTCATGGTTTTCATTGCACTGTTAAGGAGGGAGGATGGTGTTTTTTGGAAGAGCAAATATCAGTGTAGAGGTTACAATGTCTCACAACCAAGATTGAGAGGAAATTCTCACTATTGTGTAAAGCAGGTTTGCCTCTCTGGTGAAAGGATTAAACACAACAAATGAAGCTGCTTTATACAACTTGAAAAATTCACTACCATTGCAATTTCCTTGTGTGGGCTCCCCTGCCACACTAAACATGGATGAAATATTTATACAGGTCTCAATTTCAAACTTTTAACAAACCCCTTCTCATTTCAGGGACATCGTATATGCCTTGCACTGGAATCTGCTGTTTTGGAAGAAGAAAAAAGGAGTGGAAGTGTTCCATTTTTTCCAATAATTGTTGGAAGGTAATATCTTTCAGTTCAAAATACTGATGTATTTGAATATTCATGTATTTATTGAATATTTATGTATTTGAACTGAAAAACAGTTCTGCAGAAGACTTCTGCCATCAGGTGCTTTGGACAGTCCATAGTAAAATGAACGAAGAGCTAAGTCTCCTCACTTGTTTCTTTAGTCCCTTTTGGACAGACTTTTTCCCAGTTTTTCTCATTATTTTCCCAGAAAACCTGGTAATACTGAATCACCACAGGCTGTAGCACCTCCACTGTTGGACAAGACAAACTATTCAAAAGAAGTTGTGGCATTGGATAGAAATAAAGCTGCCAGTTCTACTCCAGTTCAGACTCCAAACTGTGCTCCTGTAAGTACACAAGGACATGCCACGGAGACTACTCTCCCATATTGCTGTTTTACTTGAGCTAATGGAATTATATTTGCATGGACATAGGCTTTTATTAGCCATTTGTGAGCATATTGACTAGAAATGTTAACTTTGATTTCAACTAACTTTTGAGATCTGAAAAATCAGAATACTTCAAAACTTTACCACGAACACCTCCTGGGAACAGAATTTGAAAATTGCTCACTTGTGTTAGACAGCACAGTCTTCAATTTGAGAGCTCTGATGTGCCCTCAGTGGTGTATAACAAATGGTATCACAAAGGTTATTGGCACTTGAGAATGTTGTTCTGAAATAATCAAGTGTTAGTGTGAATACAAAGAAAAGGGCAAATGAAAATATACGTGTAGCCAATAAGGCCTTGTGAGCAATTTCCTTTGGTTTGTTTAAAAGGCCCACCAGGCTTTGGTTCCTGATAAAACTTCCTCAGCTGGCTGAATTACACTGGGGCCTTGGCACGCTTTATCGTGAACTTTGTTGAATGTATATCAATCTACATTTGTTGGGTCTGTTTGATTGTGTAGCTCGTGTCCCTGGTACAGAATCCGACCGTTTCCACCTGACTGAAGTGAACCTGTCAACAAAAAGTTGTGTCCCCGTGGGGTTTTTATTCTGTAATGCTGTTAAATGAAGCATAGAGGCTAAATCTGTCTGTATACATCAACAGGTGGCAATTGACCACTACAGCAGGTACCTCGTCGGGAGGATCAGTGCCAAGGCTGTTAATTCTGTGCTTCTCTGGGTTTTAGGTGGTGTCCTATGAAAAACCTGCATTTCTGACTAACACTGTTGAAAAGACGTGCTCCTCTGTTCATCAAACGGAATGCAGTCCCAATTCAGCCCAACTTGTCAAATCTGTTTTTGTGAAAAATGTTGGTTGGGCTTCTCAGGTGAGAAATTAATAAAGGAGGCATGTCTATTCTTTTCTCCTGTTAAATTTAAGATATGTATTTTTAAGTCGTTAACTTTAAACTTGGTTTGTGAGGAATCATTCAGTTGTGCACTACAGTTTAAATCTAAAATTTGTATGTGGAAAGGTACTTTTAAATAAATGTCTTAGATAAATACCATGGTGAACTACATAAGCAGAAGAAACGAAAATAATAGTTCAGTATCTCAGTTACCACAGTCTTCCTGTGGCTATTATTGCCTATTTCAGTGTCTTTTGTCATTTAAATTTGACTCTAGTAAAAAATTGAAAATGTTAAATTTCTCTGTTCACTATTATAGGTGCAAAGGTGTCATGACAGAGTTTTTAATAGCTGTGTACCAGATCTGTACAAGAGAAATGCATCTTCCTTTACAACAGGAAAAGCTGTTGCCTTGCAAAGCTGTTTTCCCTCTGCTTTTCTGTTGGATAAGCTTTAGGTTTAAAAAATTGTTCTTGGAACTCCAGATAAAGTAAGCTTCCTGTCTTTAACAGAAAAAGTTATCTTTATGTATATATTCTTTAAATTGTGTATAGCTGTGAACTCTCACAAATGGGCCTCTTTTTAGTGTTTGGCCCTTCATAAATATTCTTTGGGAGTGGTTAAGCTAAAGGTAATTCTTTATTTATCTGACATTGACAAGGATGACTAAAGCCGAGAATCTGAAACCTGAGGAAGTCTGCATGAGACTACTCCCTCCACAGTAATATCCCTGCAATCTTTAAAAGACTGACCAAAACACCTAAGTCCCTTGAGCAATTTTGAAAAACTTTCAGCTTCCATTATTAGAAAAGTTCTAGGTGTGGAACTTTGTATCTCTTATGCTCAAACCATAACGTAACTTCTCTCGTCAGCTGACCAGTGGAGCGGTGTGGGTTCAGTTCAATGATGGATCCCAGCTGGTAGCCCAAGCAGGTGTCTCTTCCATCACTTACACTTCTCCAGATGGCCAGACAACCAGGTGAGCCTGTTCCTGCCATAAAAACAGTCCAGGTAACTCAGCACAAGGCTGTTGTACATCAGGCAACTTCACAGCCACTATTGATTTTGGTGTGTAAATACTAAACCTTAGCTTTGCCATCACTTCACAGTTGATTAGGTTATGTAAGCTTAATAAATAAAGAGAAGCACCCCTAGCTGTGACTGATCCCTGGATAACAAATGAATAAAACAAGCTGGGCACGCAGTCTCCTCAGTCTCCAGAGAGCAGCCACTCTTCATGCATAGTATTAAAAACAGGGAGGGTGAGAAAAGTAATGTTTTGAAATAACTGTATTGTCATGAAATAAAACAAATTATTTAAGTATCTCAATTTTTCTATGCTGCTTTGCCTCTCTAGATATGGAGAAGATGATAAGTTGCCAGAATACATCAAAGAGAAGCTGCACTGTCTGTCTTCTATTCTTGTGATGTTTACCAATCCAGCTGGTCCTCACTGATTAAAGAAAACCGGGTGTCACAGCACTGAAGCTTAATAAACTCACTCACTGACTTCCCAGTAAAGTGACTGATCTTACTCAGCTTATGCTGAAATTCTTCCAAAATCTGGTAAAAAGTTAGGAAGGGGAGGGTTGCTCTGTCTATGTGTAGGAAATTGTGTGTGAAGTATCATACAAAACATACTTTTCATTAAAGTGATGGATAAACTCGCTCAAGCAAAACTTGGACCAATTTAGTTCTTGACTGCATTAAGTCTTTGGAAATAATCTGAATCTGTTTTATTTTTTTTCTTACTCCACTGCTTACTCAGTGCCAACAATCAAGGAAAAATGCATCTGTTCTGTTCAAGTATTTGTATTTGTAAATAACTTATATTTTTATGTCTTACAAGTAATATATGTAAATATGTATATGTTTTATAACTGTTTTTATTTTTTGTAGCAGCAGCCTAAAACTTCCCTGCACAAGCATGTTATACAAAAAAAAATAAATGCAGTGGTAATTGTCTGGATCTATTTATTTGTTCCATGGTCAAGTGATGGTTAAAGGGTAGGAATTAATAGCTTTAGGTAGTTTTACCCTGTTTTACACCTTGAGTGATACTTACAGCAGCTGAAGTAGCATTAACAGTAGCTTTTCTCCTAAGCATTTTGCTTCAAGTGTGCTAACACTCCCGATAGTGCTTGTGTCTGTACTTAAATACTCTTATGACTTCCTTATTAGGCAGGAAAAGATCTTAAATGGAGTGGGATCCAAAAGGGTGTTGGAGGGGGGAGGATGAAGAGTTTCAGAGGAGCTGGTGCTGGCTATGTGCAAGCACAGCTCAGCTTAACTGCTTCAAGCCAGTTCTCCTTATTCAGCTACTGTTTAAAAGACAGAACTGCAATTATTTTGTCGTGTCCAAATCAAGGAAATAGCTTTCAAGTAAAGAATTTAGCACTAGGAACATCAGGAAAGATGTACAAGTAGCACTTATTATGAATTATCTTATAAAAGTGAAGTCCTTTTTCACAACATTTTGTGATTCTGTAGCGGGAAAGCCCGTGAGGGAATAAAACTTCTGTATCCCCTTCAGTCAGTATTGAAAAAATCATCTTTTAATTCAGTAGTCTCTTAGTGTTGGAACAATTGAGTACATAGGAATACATAATTACACTGATTAAATTCAATAAGCACCAAATAGTAGGGACATTAAACAGCAGCCACAACTCTCATACTGGAGTTATTCCGGAGGTTTTTTTCCCAGTAGCACTAAAACAGCCAAACAAACCTGTACAGATGAGCTTAGGCCCCATTATGAAGGAAAATGACAGTCTCACTTTTTAAAAGGAAGTCTGAATGACTAAAACAGTGTAAATTCCTGTTTCTTGTACCCTTATAGAAAAAATAGAAGTCCACAGATAATAGTGAATGCCCAGGAGCCAGTTTTCTCCTTTCACTTAATTACCACCACTGCTCAGCACAGTGCATTCATTCCCACCAAGGACAAAAGTGTAAATTATCATGCTTAGACTTTTTTTCTTGTAGTTAAGAAAAGCTGTGCATATTTCAGCTCTGTGCAGGTTATCTTGCTTGCTACAAAAAGGCATTCAGCAAAACAGTAGAGGAAAAATTGCACAAATGGTTCACTGTAGTTCAAGTAACAACTGCTGAGACTGATTTTCAATGGCTCTTGATCAACTTAAAGACCCAAATCCTACACCAACTACCTGTGTGGAGGGCACCTACCTTCCTCTATGTTTCTGGCACCTGTCACCTGAAATCCTGGAGAAGATGTAACAGGTTCCAGAACCGGGTGGTCTGTATTAACCAGTGCTTACAAGCCAACAAACCCAACATCAGGAGGTTTGCTCAAGTAGTCGTGTCTCCATACAAAGTGCATGCAGCTCAACTAATCTTGTAGTTATAAAAGAGTTACTAATCCTGATTCACAGAATCAAGATAATATTTCTTTTACTTCTTTCTGGAAAGGATGCATGTAACCTGTGACCTTCACAGCTGCATTCAGTGCTCATGTGCATCATTTAAACTGTACACGCTCCAGAAGTGCCATTGCATCGCTCTAACCCGTCACATTCCTTCCTCTGCTGCTAGGAAAGCAGAACACAAAAGCCAACGGCAGCAGGGGTGACCAGGTATTAGGGAATGACCGAGTTAAGTGTTCTGCCAATGTGTAAGTACAGGTGTACAGTTGCTGGCACACAGCCAACAAGGTCAGTGGTTAGGTACTCCTCATTAAAAAGCAGTAATAAACTATTACTTCTGCTTCGTTTTACTGTTTGGTTGGGGTTTTTTTAAATACAGATTTAACAATTCTCTTCCTGCATCCTCCCATATCTGACAGAAAATGCAATTAGTCTCTTGTATACTATCTCCAAGAGTAAGAGAGAGGCTACAACTACTCCACAGATCAAGCTGAATGCCCAGCGTGGCCCCAGGTGAGTGTAGATTTGGCTCACAAAAACAGGCCCAAGGATCCGTGCTCCACTTCCAGAGGCAGTCAACCATCCCATGTAGACACCCTACAGCAGATCAAAAGCTTATGTAAGTGATACAGGAATTATTTGGCTTGCCATTAATTCCAACCCATTAGCCTAACTAGAAAACTTAGAAGTATTTAAACAACCACTTATCTTTCTTAACTCATTAAGACACTGATTACTTTGTTTCCAAGAGTACTGCTCAGCCTCCTAAGCATTAATTCCAAGGCTCCACTCAGAGGTACTCTACTGCTTTCTAACAAAATGCATTCTGGCTCAAAGCATTAAGTCTCTTTCACCAAAATATAACACGAAAAAAATGGGGAAAAGGGGAATAAAAGTTTTTGTTAAGCAATAATATAAGTTTGCTATAGTGTTTCACTACTATAAAAGGCTGGTACTGAGGGTTTAGTGGCATTTGTAGTCTTTATGTAATAAACTTGGTTTTATTATACAAAGAACATTATTCCATACTGGTATTCCAAATATGTAATTGGTAGTTGCAAAAAGGACTCTGCCAAAACAGTCATGAAGCTTTCACATTGTAAGATTTGCATAAATAGCACAAGCCTTGCTTTCTAATTGCCCTAGAGACTTGCCTTGGATTTTAAAAAAGATTGGAGCTCCTGCAAAGCCCTGCTTAAAACTAGGTATTTTGCTGATGACAAAAGGGATTTTGTACTAGATCCTTCATTTTAATAAAGAGAGTGCAAGTCTCGCAGAGCAAATGAAGTAAACCATTTTGAGATCATGCTTACCTGAGGCTTTGGTCCTAGGACTTTTGAGTACAGAGTGTAGGACATGACATTACAAACGGGATAGCCCAACCCTATGAGCACATCAGAGCTGATGTACTGGGCCAGGTAGATCATGGGAGTATTCAGGCACCAGGACTGTGTGATGGGGCAGCCCACGGGTTCTGCTGTGTGGTTGGACGGCAGCTGCACCTCTTGCAAACTCCAGAAAGGCATTAACATCTCAGTGGGGGCTGTTCTGGGAATGGAGTTGTTCTTTATTTCTGTAAAAACAAGTTATTCATATCATTAAGAACAAAAGTGCAATAAAAGGCTTTCGAAAGAACACTACAAAGGTGGTCTAGTAAGACTTGAACTATACCTTGCCACTGGATATTTGGTAGTTTCTTCCCCCAAGGCAGTAAGATAAAGAATCCAATCAAGACAATCAGTAAGCCTGCATGGAGTATGGCACGCTCACCAGTCCTACCAAACAATGAAATTGCAATTAAATGTATCATTTAATAATGTGAAATTTAGGTAGCTGTTAATGACATAGCCCATTAGTTTGTGGAAATGATACCTGACCAAAACACCAGCAAAAAAAGTTACAAAATCACAGTAACTTAAAACCTGCTTTTTTTATGATTCAAGGGTAAAACACAGTCAAATAAGGGGGTTATGTTAACAGAATAAAGAACAACCACAACATCAAGGCTGTGCCAAAATTGGAGGTATGTCATTGTCATAGTAAACCCAGATTCATTACCAAGTAAAAGACTTGAGTAACACAGATTGGGCCTTGCCATAAAACTTCTCACACTTAGCCAACATAAGCAACAAAATTCCAAAAACTTACTTTTTTGATAGTATTTTAACCACCATGAAAACAATAACTGATTCAATGCCAATCACACTAAGGATTATCCCATTATAAAAAACTGCTTCTTTCCTAGTCCAGGAATACATATCCATCGTCAATGGAGTAGCTATACTGAAATGACAGAACAAAAATACAGTTACCATAAAAAGCTTCTTCCATACATTAGTGTCCATACATGTATTGTCCCAAACATCCATGCACTACACCAGCCATACTCTGAAGCATCATTAACTTATTTCTGATAGTTCAGATGGAGTTAAAGCCAAGCCAGGGTAATAGAGACAGAAAAAAAATCAGACGCTGTGAGAACAAAAATAATAAACTTGTAATACTGTTTCAGTTTTAGTAACCAAGCAGTCTCTAAAACCTCAGTTTTCTAAAAATAATGCAATTATGGCAGAGCCATATTGTAAATCAAATTTTAGCTACATTAGAGCTCAAAAAACTTGCAGAACAAATCTCACATCCTCAAAGTATTTTACAAGTTAAAAGAATGAAGTACATTTCAGCCTGAGATAATGCTGTCACGTTTTACTTATTTTCTTACCCACAGAAATTTGGGAGTGAATAACATACCTCTTTAGGCTAAAAAACCCTCAGTCATATAAAACAGAGTATTTAGGAATACAATTGCATTAACTCTATCAAACAATTGTTTTAATCATTACTGAAATAAGGGATTCACTGAAGCTCTTGGAGCTAATCAGAATCATACTAAGAAACCACACAAAACTAAAATAAAAAAATATAGAACAAGATACTCAACTCAAAACATGTTTTCTCTGAAGATTTCAGGTAGCCCAAATTAAGCTACTTTTTTTTTGAACATTCAAAAAGCTGAGGATATGGGCTTGCCTCCATTCAAAAGCTTTTACATTAATATTTCCTATACCACAAACTGTGAAGAATTTTAGTTATTATTGACCTTTAACTCATTACTCTGTATCAGTACACATCAACTTGATTGTCTATGGTTTTGGACTTATTACGAAGCTAGGAAGATGAGTGGAACAGAAAAGCCTCTACACGCACCCCCGACCTAACTACTTCACACCTCTGAGTGTTTTGAGAGAAAATAGACAAACTTACGTTTCAAAGACAGCAAACACAAACAAGATGACAAAGAAGAGAACGTTGAGTGCTACCACAGCAACGTGGTCAATGCTTCCTTCTGTGTTCTGATCCAGAACATCACTTTCTGCAGCAACACAAAACAATTACTGAACTGCACACTGAGCTTTTTCTTATACCATCACAAATTACAAACAGTAATGATTCCTGTAGTCTTCTAAGTATATAGCATGCAAGTTGGTGGGCAGCTAGGCAGTTTAACTTTGAGAATCAGAGTATAAAGTTTTTAAATCAAAATGGAATTGTTGAAATTTCAATTATGCTGACAATTAGAGAAAATTATTCCCAAAGTGGTTACACTGTCTGTTTTCCCCATGAGTCTCTGAGTGACAGCAAAATAAGCAAACTTCTTAAAATATCTTAACAATGGAAACCAAAACGTTCTCTTGCAAGGTCAAAATTACACAGCAGGATTCTCAGGATGAAAATACGGAAGGATCCATACAATTTTTATATTTTTTTCTTCTTTGCTACCAGACAGCACTATATGGACACAACATGACAAATGAATCAATTTCTGGACCAGCTAGGGAGAGATGTAGCCTATTTTCCACATCAACTTCCCAGTGCATCAGACTTCAGAATACTTCTAAATGCTTCTATGTAATAAGAGAGTACTTCAAAATTAGAATCACAGAATAAGTTTTCAAGGAAACACTGGTACCTTCTCCATCAGAATTGATACTTTTGCACTGCCGTCCCATGTCATCCACTCGGTGCTCCCTAGAAATTTAGAACTTTTTTCATTAATACAAATATTTATTTGATCTACCATTGAGTCAAGTTTCTGTTAAAATAACTGTAAATGGTATCATCTATATGATAATCATCTGCAGCTCCTTTAAACATCATCTACCAAGCTCACATCTGACTGCAGTGAACACCAACCTGTTCCAGAAAGGAAATAATATCACATATCCATATCCATCTGCACCAATGGGATAATGAATAAAAATCCCCCCTGAGATTCTTAAAGAAAGACACAGACAGTCAGATCCCTACAGACAAGCCAACCTTATTCCTCCTTAGAGAAAAAACATGGGCAGCAACCACCAACACTAAAACTATATCAAGGCTAATAGTCTAATATCTTTAACTTTTTAAATCAGTTTACATTCTAACCACAACATCACCAAGATTAATTTATGAGCATAATAAAAATATTAAAGAAGGTAGAAACACTGAAAAAATAAATAACAACTTATAGTTTTAGCACTCCAGATTTCAGGTTTATTAGTCCTCCTGCTGAGCAGCGTATTATTTGCTACAAGTCACCCACAAGAACAAGGCAGGACATTTAATTTTTTTTTTTTTACTTGATTACCTGAATATGGCAAAGATGAGAATAATATTAATAACTCCCAAGAGAGCTCCAAATAAAACTGGTGTCGTGTACATGTTCAGCTGAAGACAAAGGAATTTCCACGTTATTCCTTCTTCTCCAATAAGTGTAAAACATGTCTGAAAAACTTAAAAACATCGATGTACTATGAAAATTTTGAGAATCATTAAGAAAATATTAGAACATATGTAGAGCCTATAAAACTGGATAAGCAAAGTTATTCTAATTGGCAAGTAAAATTTAAGTATTATACCTGTCAAACCTCTTACATTTTGAGAATCCTACTCCAAATAACCAAAATGGATACTAGTGGGATCTCAGCTAGCCAGAAAACTACTTGGTTACATACAAATACACTGTATAAATAACATAAATATAGAACTGAATTCTGAGTGTACCACTGGTTAATTTTCTCGGCAGACAGACGATTTACTTTTTTCCTCTTGCTCCTACATGGAAAACCTTGGTCCTGGGACTGGATTATCCCTCGTGCTAAGGGCAAACTAGAGAGAAAAGATGCAGTAGGGGGATTTAAATTAAACTTTAAATTGGTGCACAGCAATTGGACAAGAATGTTTCATTTATATTGGCTTACAGAAGTACAGATGAGTGGATCCCATTTATTCAATTGCTGTATCATTGACAAACTATGGCTTAAAATCCCCTGCATACAGCTGCTGAGGGTTCCTACTTCCACGGCCCAATTTCAACCTAATAAGAGAAGTGAGGAAGGAAGATGTGCTTTACCTGGCCCTAATATGAAGCCGACAGCTTGGCAGGCACTGGTGTTGGCCATGGCACTCGTTCTTTCCGTCAGAGAAGTGGCACCCGCAATATACGATCGAACTACAGCCACGTTTCCTTCAAAAAAGCCCCAAAACCAAGCAAGTGTTCGTGTAAATATCAAGTCGTATCGTTAAACTGTTGAGTGACATTTATTTTAGGGGTTTGTTTCTTATTTTGCAAGAAAATAAAACCCAGCACACCCTCTAGTATTTTTACACAACAGCACAATTACACAATTTTGTGACAAACCACTATGGGCCAACTCTTTGCTTTGTTAAATATTATCATTCACATAATGGTAAATCTGGTACCAAAATATAACGTTAACCATCTCACACAAGACACAGAAGGCAGTAATTTTCAGAAATGTAAACCCTGCTGCGGTTACCTGCTCCAAATCCCACGAGAGCACGTGCTGTCAGCATGTAGTACTTGTTGTGTGAATGGGGCACGTGGACATAGGCATAGAGACAATTTGCAGCTACTGAAATTGCAGTGGAAATGACCAGAGGTTCTCTCCTGGGCCTGTAGTTGGACCACAAGCCAAACAGGGGAGAGGCAACCATTTGGCCAATGCTGTACGAAGCTATGATCCAGCCCAGGAAACTCGCATCCGCTGTCGGATCAATCTGCAGGAACACATGAATCAGTTCTGTGGGCAAAGCCCTGGAGTGTTTTATATTACCAGTAACACCCTTTCAGAATGAGTACCTGGGATACCAAGGACTCTGTACTGCAATGCCTTGTCTGGGGTAATAAACCTTGGCTAACTCTCTCCCACGATGCACCAAACCAATAAAATCTGCTTTGCTTCCAAGCCTGGGAACAGCTCACTTGCAGCAAACTGCAAGAGTTTGTGCACAGCACTGCTGATGTTCTCGGCTAGAGAGGGAACTTCAGCAGTATGGCAGAAGCAAGGAGTCACTTCCACTGTCTCTGCACATGCCTGAGTCTGCCCTGGCTTACAAGGCTGGTAGTGCATTTTCTTTTCTTCTGCAAGAATTCTGCGCCAGCCTCACTTTCAGTGACACCTCTGGGTCCCTGTCCAGGTTATGTCCTTCCAAATTTGCATTTGAAACTGCCTTGTACAGTTCCAGGGGCACTCAAATCCTACCACAGATTAAACTGAAGTTTTAGAGTGTTTTATGCTGCTTTTAAGATCACAACTAAGAGGTGAAAACCCCCCAAAGAAACTACAATCACTATACAGGAACAATGGCAACCCCCTGTTAGGAATATCAAGATCTACGTGCAACAACGTGACATTTACAGAGCAACTTCTACCTCCAGTTCCTTTTTTTTCTTTTTTTTGGCCAAAATGCAGACAAGTCTCATGTATTACATTTTAATAACAAGATTTCTATTGATTTCTATTGTCCAAGAAATTATGATATTGGAAAACCAAACACTTCCGGATTACGATGTACCTTTGCCAATTCAGGAAAAAACCTGACAGATTTTGCAAGAAATAATAAAAGCTGTCTCAGTGGATGGCAGAATAACAGTCTCTTAAAGCCACACACTTCCCTTTATTTTCTCTTTGCCTAAATAAAAGGCCAAGTTTTGTATTACCTGCTTTCTGAGCAGGAGTTTTCTGTCCTTACAAATTAAAAAACAAACGTATTTACAAACCTTTTGGAGATAGGGCCACACAGACATAATTACAATTGAGAAACCTGTAACACAGTAAAAACAGAAGTTATTCGATTTGCCATTTTTATCAGTAATTTCCTTTCCTGAAACAGTTATTACAAGTTCACTCTTCTAAGTGTATCATAGTCTAAACCTGTGTATTTCCTGCTTTTTTTAAGGTGTGGTAATTCCTCCTATCAGGAGGAACTATTTTTAAAAGACCATTTTATAGGTGCATACACACTAAACAAAAAAACCTCCTATGTTGTCCTCCAAATGGAAAGACAACAAGGTCCCCAAAGTAGAAAGAATTTCTTGATATACTGACATACCTGTATTCATTAGTCAAAGAAATTTTTAGTCATTTAAAAAAAAAAAAGTTAATGAAGTATCCTATCAACTTAAAGATAATTTCTAGGCCCACAGAAAATCATCACAGGTCAAAAATCAACAGAATCCTTGTTTCTGGGGGGAATTATTTAGGAATAAAATTTCAATCTGTTCTTTAAAGGAGATGCAAAGTCCAGTAGGAGAAAACAAGTTTTGATAGGTATTTTGAAATAGCATACATTCCCATAAAGGCCTTACCTCTTAAGAACTCCACATTATTTCTGTTTTCATTCCCTACAAGTTTCACTTTGGATGATAAAAGCGTGACCTTTGTTTTGTTCAGTTCTGAGCAATAACCTTACCTGGCCACCACCTTTTGCCACCACCAAACTACTAAGGAGTCATAAACCACAGACTTATGCAACCTGTCATTTTGTGTAAAACCAGTTTTATTACTTATCTCATCAGATGTAACTTTCTGTTTGATTTGCTAGCCATATAGTCTCTATTGAAAAATTAAACAATGCACCTTTTCTGAGGTTAGAACAGTAGCATTAAAGAAGCTCTGCAGGTTGAAACCTAGGAAACCCTGTAATTTTCAAACCAAGGTATATTCATTAAAGAAATGACACTGAATTCCACATGTGTTTACTCACCTACACTACTGAGAAACATGGTCAGGTACATGATCCAGATGGATCGCCATCTGCTCTTATAATGCTCCTGTGTTTCCACAACATCGCTGGTTTTAAACCAAAAAAGTAAGAGAGAGAAAGAAATCATTATCTGATCCTCTTCTAGTTGCTCCCACATGACACTGAAAACATTTTTCACAAAACCTCTCAATACAGTTGTGTAACTTGTTAAGCAGCAGTGGATTTCCGCTCAGCAAAGACTATGAAGAATTTATTTTTCGCTGAAAAAATACTAGATTGACAAATCAAACAAAATAACAGAAATGCTATCACACACCAAATGCTACACGCAGAGATCTTGATCTAGGGAGGTCTTCAATTCTGCAAACGCTTCATACAGACACTTTGGAGCATCACACATCATATAAAAGCTTTAAAAAGTGTGTGTCAAACCAGAAAACCTCAGACATTCCCCCACAACTGTAACCTTAAGAGAACCACAAACCTGAACAATTATTGATTTGACTAAAAGCTACAGCCAGTCTGTTGTTATGATGAGAAAATAACAACATACAACCTAAAAGTTGTATGTGAAAGATACTGCTGTAGATCGCAAAGGCTGAAAAGAAAGTTAAAATAGAAGTTACAAACTAAGGAACAAAGTAATATTTATTGAAATGATGCAGACTCAGGTTACTGATATATAGATGCCTGAACATAGTTTATAAACACTGCTTATATAAAGTCATACCTAGATTTAGGCATATCTGCGATTTTAAGTTCAAGACACTTGTTTTGCCGTCAGAAGGGGGAAAAGAAACCCCAAGTGACCAACTGCTGCCCACACATGACGGCTGCTATTAAACACCCAGCCTTCTGCCCCACACTAATCCTCTTTGGTGCCTTTTAGGAACTTCCCAAGCGAGTGGGTTTGGGATTTCCTACGGAGTGAAGCAGCCCCCGGCCCGCTCCCGCAGCCGGGCCCGGGACGGTCCGAGACACGGGCTCCGGGCT
>VZTA01008735.1:0-12396 GCA_013398855.1 Mohoua ochrocephala | reverse complement strand
GGTCGCGGTGCCGGAGCGGTTCCCCCTCACGGCATTGCCTGGCCCCGGGGCGGGCTCGGGGCGCGGAGGGGAGCTGAGCGGGGCGGAGGGGCCGCGGTGTCCGAGTCCTGCCTCCCGCCGCCCCTTCCCGCGGGCGCTGGGGCAGCGCCGGGTCCCGCCCGGGCGGGTTTGGAGGGGGGAAAGGCAGAGATTTGGGATCGGGGGTCCCACCTGCTCCCTTCGAGTGGTCGGGTCAGGCTTGCAGGGAGCTGCTCGCACCCTGCTTTAGGCCCCGTTGTTTATCCTCGGGCTCCTCTGTGTCCATCCCGTTATGTGGAGTTGTTGTGGGGCTTGGGTCTGCCTTGCCGTGACTTCTTTGGGATGTCTCTGATTTTCAAGCAGTCATTTCTTCTATCAGAAAAGGGCCTGGCGTTAATTGTAAGAGAGGTTTTTTAAATAGAGAAGGAGGGTAGGCAAGTTGGCAACTCCGCCTTCTAAAGCAGAGCCTCCGTGGTTTTTTCAGGTTGGCTGAAGCTGGGTAGGAGCCTTTTCACATCCTTGTATAGAATAGAAACTGCACTCTGGGCCTTGAGCGAAGTCCTCATGTACTTTCCAGGGGTCTTTTTCCTGTAACTGAAGCTGTTTGCACTGGATAAAAAGCGACAGCTGACCGTCTATGTGTTGGATTTTAGATGAATTTTCGTGTCTGTTTCTATGTTTCTTCTTAGTGTGCTTTTGTATCAGAAGGCAGTTTCCATTCACGGCTCACGATTACGTACGGCTTTCCGTGTTAACAGTATATTCATTCAAGATTCATAACACAGATCCTGTCTCTTGGACCACACAACTGCACAGCATCTTTATCAGGTCACTGCTTCCAGCTGACCTGTCTCACAGAGGGATCGGGATGTGGCATGTGTGCTGTCAAGTGGCGGAAATCAAGTCTCATACTGAAACAGCCTTTGCTGATTCTTTCATCCATTTCAAATCCTCACTGCTGAAATACTCCCGTTAATGTGAAGTTATAAAACTTCAGCCTCCAGCAGATGGATTTGCCTTTCCTGGCAGTAAAAGTGTTGGTAATTGTCTTTCCATGTAGGCATGGATGGGCAGTGACTGAAGCATGTCCTGCCCTTTTGTTACAGAGATGCAATAGGGGCCATCCTCCCCAGTTTTTTATCTCAATGATATTTCTGAGAAGTTCTATGCAGCACACTTCACATACTAGGAATATATTTTTTGCTTGTCTTAGTGTTTCCTGTGCTCCTTCCAGTAGTGCTTTTATCTTGATTCTGATTAATTGAAATACCCCGAGTTGCTTCAGAGTCTCCATTGCATCAATGAAGCAGAAGAGACGACGAGATGATGCTTTTGCCTCAATCAATACTACGTTTAAATATAATGTACTTGCCTAGAAAGATGTTTTGGCACTCCCTTGGTGCAGCAGAGAGCTTGTCAGGCCAGACTTTGGACTCCAAGCAAAATGTACATCTTCGTGTTTTTAAAACAAAAGGTCCCCACTATGACTTTCTGCTCATTTCATGTATTTATTTTTGCCCTGTAGTGATTGAACCATCCTAGAGCCATTGTGGCTTTCTAGGATGCTTGTTCTAATATTCGAGTACCTTAAATTGTCTATAATTTCTATTGTTTTGATAGTAATTAATTCTAGGTGTTAAAGAGTTCTCCTTTTTTTCTGTATATTGATTCTTAAATATTTGGCTTTCTAGAAGTGCAGAGGAATGTTTTTGTTAATCTGACCGCAGTTTTAACTTGTTATAGTCAAACAAGTTTATTTTTTAAAATGAAGATATTGGAGTGTGGCAGAATAAATGCTTTTGGATGAAAATAAAATTTTAAAAAACCCATAAATTAAATTACACTATTTTGGTAATGAGTGATGAGATTATTGAGTACTTTTAGTATGGAGGGATCTGGAAATATGAGGAAATGCTTGAATGAACTTACTAACCAAGTCTTTGATTATTAAATATGTTGTTTTCTTAGGTGTACACAGATCTTGGACCTTTATTTTTAATTGAGTAACCTGTATCCTGCTGACCAAGAAACCAGATTTAAATTCTCCTTTTTAGTAGTGGTTTTTTTTTTTAAAATTTTTTCCTTCCTCATTGGAAGAGCTCAGCAGTGGCTCCCTCTTCACTTCAGTAAGTATTGCTTTGAAAATAATACTCAGCTTACCTAAAATCTCATTAGATTTAGCTCTACATGAGCTGGTGTATTTGTTGAAAGATAAATGATCCTGGCAAGGATTTTGAGGGTGTGATTTCTCCCCTGAAGGGAATGGGAGGGGCATTGCTTTGAAAACTGTAAGAAATGGTGAAATTGGAAAGAAATGGATAAAATAAGGATTAGGATATATGTTTAAAATACCAATGAAGGCAAAAACAGTGCCTGGAACTACATATTCTCTCTCCTTTTCTTTTCTCTCTCCTTTTCTTTTCTCTCTCCTTTTCTTTTCTCTTTCCTTTTCTTTTCTCTCTCTTTTTCTCTCTCCTTTTTTCTCTCTCTCTCTCTCTCTCCTTCTTTCCATTAAGAAGACGAAGAGATGAAGTGTTTTAGCTGTTCAAACCCAAACATTGTTTCAAGCATCCATTCCAGGATGTGTTTATGACAGCCCACATTGACTGGAAAGTTTTGCCATCGTACCTTTATTGAGAGGACAGAGATCAGTGCCACTCTTTGTTTTATCACCTCGGGTAAAGTACAGTTAGGATTGGTTAAAGATGTAGTTCTGTGACCTGATGTGCTTCTTCAGTGGCTTGTCATCAGTGGTGTAATGAATATCTGCTTATAATTAGCTTTTTAAATTCCTACAGGTTGTATTAACTGCCTTTGTATTTTGTTCAAAACAAAAAGAATTGACCCGAATATCAAGGTTAACTTTCTTGGAATACATTAGATGGCTTTTCCTTAATGCAGAAACCAGAAGAAGAAACTGCTTTGTGTTACAGTCAATGAATTTGCCACTCATGTTGACAACCCCTTTAACTGCCTTGTTTTTGCCTCTGCTTTTCCCCAGATGACAGTGTGCTGCTAATGGGTGTAAGTAAATTAGATGTCTTGTACCGAAAGCTTCTCCTCACTAAACTTTTCATCAGAGGATGGGGAAAGCCAGAGGATCTGAAAAGGTGACTTGTTAAAGAGTAACAGCATAAACAATGTGTTACATTAAAGGAAAAAAAAACAACCCTTGAAGTAGCAACAGTAATTGCTGTCCTGTATTTAAAATACAGAAAGTGTCTAAGTTGGTTTTGTTCAGTGAATCATGTGTTTCTATACCAAGGAAGTAACTGGATTTAAAAGGAGTCTTAAAAGGATTTGCAAGTTTTTTTCTGTTTAAAGAGGCTCTTCTTGAGAGAATGTCTATGCGTCAAACTATATTTTTCACTTATGTTTATATGATGACGTACCTCAAACAGCATCTCTGGAAGTGTTTTCTGAAAACAAAACTTGATTAATTTCTGCGGAAGAATTGTTTCTGTTTAAAGTGGTTCTTGCTATCTCTCTGTAACTTCTTAATTAGTTTTAAAAGTGTAAGGTTTAATCAGAAGTTTCTCTCACAGCCTGAAGTAGTAAACTCTTTCTTTCTAGATGTCTTGAAAATAAGAAAAAAATGGAAGTACCTCTAAATTTTTAAGCATTTGATTATTTTTATTAATTACTATTAACACCTAGAAGTTGAGGACTTTTATTTCTTAAGTTTAAAAATGAAGTGACAATATACATATTCTGCATTGTGCAGTATTTAAATAGGAAATGATAAATCTGCATTTAATAAGATCACTCTTATGTATATGAAAATCAATAAAGAAAACTTTGAAAACTACTGAAATAAAATTCTGTGCACTGGATAGCAGTGGAGTTTTATGGGAGCTTGGTTTTTTTAGGTTCATGTGAAAGATCTGATCTGTTAATGGCACTTGGATTGCTTTGTGTGTCTGTCTTCAGTTGATTTTTCTCTTAAGAAGCAGACTTTCCTGCAAAATGAGAATGTTGGCTTTGGTTGGAATAACCAAAAATGGTGGAGTTTGTTTTGGTTGCAGCATTTCTGTATTCTATTCCGTGTGTGTGTCCAAAAAGGGATATTGTAATGTTTTCAAAACATTCTCTCTTAAAAACTTTTGGGCTCTTGGTGAGACATGGTGAAGTTTCACTGCCCCATCTCCGTCCCTGACTGATGCTGCTGTTCACCAGTGCCAGGCTTGCCTGGGCTCGGGAGGGTGATCACACCCGCACCACATGGCAATAAGGGAGTGTTGCTGGTGGTAACAGTGATACCAGCTACAGTTCCTCCTTCTTCATTCAGGGGAAAAACCCTCTCCCACCAGATCCAAAGTGCTGGGGGAAGCAGGAGGCAAGCTTGCTGGTCTGAAAAAGGGAGGAAAGTTTTGCTCTACGTGTTGCCCCTGACGGGGAAGAAGATGAGCTGCTCCCCAGCAGCCTGGCTTCACCTCGATGAAGCAGGAAGAATACCACCTCCTCCTGACCCCTCACACTGGCTCGTGGGAGGAGGGTTTTCATTTTTGTTTCTTAACGCATCACTGTGAAGCTCCATTATTAAGTTATTATTAAATTTTTTATACTTCAGGCATTAACTGAGATTGAATGACAGACTACTCTGCCTAGGTGTAATCCGAAATTTTATGTGCACGCCCTGGGTGTGACGAATGTTAATATCCTAACTATTTGTCCTCAACTCATTAGCAAGGGTTGAAATTCCTCAGCAGAGGCAAGATTTAGTCTTCAGTATCCACCTAACTATAGAAACAAGACATAAATGCAGTATTTTTAGAAGATTTATTGTCAAACAAAACATCTCTTCATTTAGCTTACCCTCCACACTCACATCTCACATCTTTACCCTTGCTTTCGCAGAAATACTTCATGCACTTGCTGTTCTTTATAAGAAAAGCAAAGGTTATAAAGTAGAGCTATTTTTTATGTGGTGATAAACTGGATTTTCTTTCCATTCTTTGGGTTTTCTGTGGTGTTGGGGAGGTGAACAGGCCATTCCTCTGTACTTGTCACTCAAAACTGTTCTAGCTGGTCAGGTAACGTGTGTATTTATGACCATAAGAATGACCAAGTTATTCTTAGCACAGAGTATTTAAGGTTGAGAGGGCAAATTTGAGGGCATCAAGTCAAAATCCCTGTTCAAAACAAAGCTGACTTCGTTGTTTCTCCAAGTCACTTGGCACTTCATTCATTTGAAAGTCCCTTGAGGATGAAGATCATTTGTAGTTTCCCTGGGCTATTTTTCCATGCGCTTAACTGTGAAAGCAGTCTTTCACTTTGCTCCAGTAGGGATTTCTCACACTGCAACACACACCATTGCCTCTTCAGTATTCATGTCCTTCGGTAATCTTGTCCTCTCACTGTACACCTCTGAGAAGAGTTTTGTTTCATTTTCTCTGTGTGGCTCTGCAGCTCATTTAAGTAGCAGAAGAAAGCAACCAGATTGCCCCTTAGCCTTCTGTTCCCCAGCAAGGTACCTGAGCCCAATTTTTCTCAACTTAAAAGCGTACTGTGGTAGGTACCTACCCTGTGCTGGCCTGGTTGATCTGTAAATGCAAAGCTGGCTTCATAACTTTTATTTGTTTGTGGCTTACTTTAGCTCCTGAAATTTTATATAAATATGTCTCTTCTTTTTTTTAGATTAAAAGTTGAATCTTCTCTACTTGTTTCCTTTCAACAGAATATTTGAATTCAGAAAGATTATTGGAAACAGGGAAAAATGCCAGACGCTGGTTTCGAGAGATTACCCAGTGTTCATTGACAAGGTACTTAAAAGCAAAAGATGATGTGATTTAACTACATTTATTTTCCTAATGGTATATAAAGGTGAAATAACTTGGTACTTAACACCAGGCTACTTTTATAGCTACTAGCAGAGAACGGAAGGAAACAGAGACTAAAGCAGTGGCTGTACAGATACTGGTTTTTTTCTTTTTTTCCCAGTAGTACAATAGTTGGGGAGTGAGATGTCAAATATTAAAACTCAAAAAGTGTTCAAAACTTACTATGTGTTATCGAATGTATTTAAAATGGGACAGCATTACACCTTTCTTTGATTCCTGTAAAAGTTGATTTAATAGAAGCAAAGTTGGAAACAAATGTTTTGACTGCGTTGATAACGTGTATCTCTATATTTGAGGAGCAGGCCTCTGCTCTGAGTTTTTTTAAGCAAGTTTTTATCCTATAACAAATTCTACTTTAGGAGATTTGCTTTCAGAGCAAGTTAAAGACTGACATAATATTTATTGCTATTGTCCCATTCTCTCTGCAGGTTGAGGGGCAATCTGACTGTAAAATCCTTGAGGGGCACTTCATTTCCCCCTTGGCTCATTGTGTCCCAGGTATCCTGCCAGTCGAATCTCTTGTAGCAAGGTAAGAGAAACCAAGAGGTATTTCTTTCTGGAATTAGTGCTGCAGAGAAATAATGGTCTGTAAGTAGTTTTATTGTGCAACTAATTGATTGTAAAGCAAACTGTCTGTAAAATATTTCAAACTGGGGGTATTTTGTACTAATGTGTTAAAAGAGATTTGTTTTCAAAAGTGAAAGTAAGTCTTATTCATGTGATAGTTCAATCTATGTATTTAAAAAAAGATCCACTAGCAAAGTATTACTTCTTTTTTTTGTGTGCGTGTGTGTAGAAATCACGTTGCACAAAGCTGTGGAATACCCTGTTTTTTTTGAATTATCGGTTTGTTTTTTTCCAAATGAGGGGGATGCTGGAAAAGAAGAACAGTAGTTTTTGTTTCATATGTAGCAGGAGAAGCTGTTTATATCAAAGCACGTTCTATTGTATTTGAAGGAACCATTCCAGCTTTCCATTTACATTGAATACAAAAATGTTATATGTGTGATAAAAGTAGCAAGCTCGTTTAATTGTAGCAAGAGAATCTGGTGCCTTTCTTACTTGGCAAACAAAAAAATCAAATGGCATTCTCACAGAGAGCTGGAGGCTCCCTAACAGTGCTGGTTTCACACTAACACTGCTTTGCAGATGAGGCGTGGGTTTGCAAAGGGAGCATAATTTCTGTTTGCTTTTAGTTTTGAGCTGAACTGTCGTGATGACTTCTTCTTCCCAGACTTTGTTTAATGTTTAATAACATAAACATAAAAGTTTGTCAGCTCGAGTTGATACTGACATTGTAAATTTAGTCAGTAATAGTGGTTGGTGTTTCTATATCTGTGCTTAAGCATGTAACATTAAGGAATGAGAGAAGAAGGTTGATAGTCAAGAAATCAGTTCTGTTCCACCTCTCCGCTGGTTAGAGAAAGAAACTGTCTGTTAACATTATCTAACTAATTAATACCGTATTGGAAAATACAATATGCTCGTTGTTTCCTTATCTATGCTCTCTTGTGCTTTGTAGCCAAGCTATGATATTGTTACTTTGGCCAGTATCGTGACAGTTTTGAAAAGCTGCACAGATTTCCCTTAAGATGGTATGAATGTGCTTCCTGAAGCGTGACACTGTAGTAGGTAACAGTGCTCCATCTTGTGGGGAATAGTGGTGGCTCAGAAGGGATTTTTTTTTCAGTAGCTCAGACTGTAAATAAGTAGCAGCAGAAGACATTAATTGATTGATGTTGGGTATATAGAATAATTTCATGGTTTGTATGTTGGGTTTTTGTTTTTTTGTTTTTTTTTTTAATTTATTGCTCATCTTAATCTTCAATTTCAGCTGTTGTGCCTTCAGGAGAAAAATAGCAAAGATGCCTAGGAGAGCTGGACATGCTTGTTTAGGCTGCTCTTTATCTGAAGTTGCATTTCTCCACTCTGCAAAGTTTAAATTGTGATGATGAGGTAGTAGTCTTTTTTAGGAACATGATCTTTCATCTTGGCTCCTTTTCTTGTTTGGCCTTTCTTCTGTCCTACTTTCAGATTCCTTTGTTTGCTGAATGTGTTCATGAAAAATGATGTTGCTGAATTGCTGGCAGTTTGCCTGCTTGGGTTACAAATGCTTTATTAGGTTGTTTTGGTTTTGTTTTTTTTATTAATTCCTCTTGACGCAGCTTGTAAATAGAAACACTTTGCTAAAATAGGCGTTCATTTCTCACAGATTTCAGTTCATCATACCCAGAAGATGGAATAGCAAGCACAGACCTGTGTGCATTCATTTAGCAGGCACTGGAGACCATGTGAGTGTGTAAAATATAAAATTGATTGGTATTGAGAAAATAAATTATCAAATTTTGTCTTACCTGTATTGTTTGTACATCTTGTCTTCAGCACTTCTGGAGGAGACGCACACTAATGGCACGGCCAATGATTAAAGAGGCCTGTATGGCTTCCCTGTTGCTAGAAAATCCTTACTATATCCTTTTGTGGAAAACACAGTGCTTATTCCTAATGTCCTCTCTGGAAGGTAGAAGAGTTACCACACTCGTAAAATACCTCCTTTTTGGATCCATTCCCGGGGGTAGAAGCAAAGAAAGTGTGACCATTACATGAAACACAGTTCTATAGTACCTCAGGTGAATTTTGAGGAACTTACTATTGCCACTTAAGATTTGGTTGTTTTGTTGGGTTTTTTTTAACCAGTTCAGTTCAGTTCTGTCATCTCGTATAACACTATTATTCTGTTTCATTAAATAGGATCTTGGGTTACACCTTTTTCCTACTCATATATCTGACAACAGTAAAATGTTGCAAACTACATCAGCAAAGTAGATAGGATTTGATTTAGTGACAGTAAAACTTTGGGAATTTAAGTTCCAAATTTCAATTAATTCAATTAATATATTTATGTAGTTAATTTATTTTATCTTTTTTTTTTGCTTTAATGACCAGTTTTGATAAAGCCTTTTTTACTTTCTTTAACTGGAGTCTTTTACATGGCTGTAGAAAACCTAAGGATCAATTGTAAGTATTCCTGTTGCTTTTATGGATATTGTCTTTTTAAAATACTGCTTTTCTTTTTCTCTCTTTCGAGCCAAAAGTTGTCTAAACGTTGGTAGCTTTTTAAGAAAAAAAAACATTTAAAAAACCATTTGTAACCTGCTAATCTGAAATTGTCTGCTCTTTGCTAAACTGCTTTGGGTGTTGTGTTAGGAGATCTCAGGGATCAGGAAAGTTTGCACAAGATGAACTTGCAGTGTGAAGTGAGATGCAAACATCTTATGTGAGTACAAGCCAGGGCCATTTTATTTTCCTGACTCACGACTGCACATGTACAAGTGCTGCTGTTATATTTCAGTCAGCTGTGAATAATCTTTGCTCAGATAGTGTATTTCCATTATAATTGCTAGGATCTTGCTTTTCCAAGACCTTTTAAGGATTTACAGACATACGAATAAATCTCGCGTTGGTCGGTTGTTAGTCAGTGGAGGCTATGCAATATTCAGTATTTTACAGGATTTATTCCTTCAATCAGTTTCCTCAATGTGAATTTGGAAGCCTAATTAGGAAGTCTTGGGTTTTCACTTTTTACATTTTCCAAACCACAGAAGTATTATCAGAATTCAACAGGATATGTGTCTGAGGCAAAGCTGTGCTTTTAGTCTCCCAATATTTCTGAAAGTCCAAATATGAGTTGGTGTTTTAATCCTTTTTAATCCTAACTTGGACATTTAAAATGACTGGAAGACACAGGGAAGGTGATTTATGTAAGATTATAGGGAAGTGACAGGAGAAAGCGTGTGCTGGAATACATCCATTGGTAGGTTTATTTCCAGTTAT
This sequence comes from Mohoua ochrocephala, assembly GCA_013398855.1. NCBI lineage: Eukaryota > Metazoa > Chordata > Aves > Passeriformes > Acanthizidae > Mohoua > Mohoua ochrocephala. Next base: position 2,707 of record VZTA01008735.1, on the reverse strand, counting down.
GGGTGATCTGATGCAGAAGAACAGATTAAATAACTCTCTTCTCAGCTGTCCAGTGTGTCAGCTTTAGTAGATCACGTATCACGTAGAGAAGGATTGTTTCGAGGGGGGGTGCTCAGTCTAACACCTCAACAGGTAATTGTCACTCCCCAGCACAGGGTTACACAGCACCAGTGGTTGTAGTTAATACGCTGGTGACAGTGTTCAGTAAATACAGCAGCTGCAGAGGGATCTCATAAAGCTGTAGGAAAGAATTGCATTAGGCTGTAAATGCTGCTCTGCAGCAGCTATGTTCATTTCTGTGTGACTTCACAGTGAGCTTTGTCCTTGTGCTTCAGAGTGTCGCAAATGTGATGGTGGCGTGCTGGCAGGAGAGGCCAGGAGCCCTTTGTAACCTGGCTGTGGCACTGAGAGTACTCAGTGCCCCTCCCCAGGTTAGAGGTCTATTATTTTTAGAGTCCCTCTGATGGCTCAGCCAGATAGATTTCTACTTTTTTGTGTGTCTTCTGTGTTTTAATGCTTTGCAGTACACTGCCTGAATTTCTCAGTACCGTGACAAACTTCCCACTTTACAGTTTCAGTCTTACAGTGACACTGATGAGTGCTTCCAAAGCTGACATACTGATTGCTCTTCAAATGTTGTGTGCAATTTTTCAATGATGTAAAACAGGTAAATAAGGAAAAAAAAAAAAAGATTTGTTCCTGCAAATGAGATAGTATATGCCTAGGACTAGCATTTTTTTTTTCTATTTCTAAAATATCTATTACAACTTCACAGGAGAGAATATTACTACTAATGAGATGCTAATGTTGGTAATAACTGTTTCCAAAAGACCAGGTTGTCAGTGATACTACACTAAAAGCATAGGCAGGTGTCTATTTCTAGTCCTCATTTGGGTGAAAAATTACTAGTGCCGGAAAATCTGGGCTTGCTTTTTCCTCCTGTTGAATCAACAGGAGTTCAGCTCCAAAATTCTCTGGGATTGTGATTAAGATGTATATAAAAGTATGTGTAGAATGATAAGAACTGTCAGAGTCTAATCTTAGAAAATAAACCCTCTATTTTCCTTTTCTGGGGAGAAAAGACGGTCATGTTTAAAAAATGTCTCGGACCTGTTTGTGATGGGAGGAGCTCTAATTCTAGAATCGGCAGCTCTTTTGCACTGGCTAGAGAGAGAAGGCTATGGACCACTAGGGATGACTGGAATATCCATGGGAGGACATGTAAGCTTTTATATCTCCTGTTCAGTAATTTTTGTTTTAACTTCTCATTTGATCATGTAGCATACGGAAATCATTTGTTTTACAGTGTTGATCTCAGAAGTACTTTAAAACAAACACTTAGAGTCATGAGAAACAAATTGTTGGCAATTCTCATGTTCTGTGGTGCTGAATTAGTATAATCCTTAATATGTACTGACAAACCATAGAGCCCTTTGTCAGCCATCTCCCAGCAGGCTTAATAAGAATATAAACTTCTCACATAATTGTTTTTTTTTCCACAAGGAGGGGGGGCAGAAATGTTTGCTGAAAGAAAGTCTGCACTGATCGATTGCTAATTCTCCCTCTTTTCCTCCTTTCTTCTTGCTTAAACCTTTGTGTTTTAATGCATTGTGTGAAATACCCCCTCTTTGTAGGCATGTTGTAATTGGGGTGACTTTTGGTGTCAGGTTTGTTCTCAACTCATCTCTTTTTTTCCCCGGATCATTGGTACTGATCAGAGATTTCTGTGGTGAGGTGGATAACATTTTCTGTGTGAGACTGTGCATGTTCAAACTGAACCAGCAGTGTATCACTAAGGCGCTTGAAAGACTAATACACAGTTAAAATGTTACTGCTTGTGCCTCTGCGGATTATCCCGGGTCTGTGAGACACAGGTGCAAAGCTTATTAAAGCAACATACCTACCTTTGTTTGTGGTTAGGAGCTCAGTGAATAATGTTGGCAATGGTAGTGTTTACTGAAAGGAAAATATTCCCCTAAAACACAGTTTTGTATCTCTAAATGTCATAAATGTACAAAGCAACTTTGATTTACATCAGCATCACCCTGCTGAGCCAGCAAATGCTGTGAAATAAGTAATAATTGATGTTGATCCTCTATAGAATGTGTTTTACAATGGAAGGTTGTAAGCACTGATCCGGTTCTGAGACAGTTCTACTACTGGAGAGAATCAGAACATGGATGTGTGGTGTTCTTATAACTTTTTATTAATAAAAAATAATTAGAATAGAATTATAGTTCAGTTGAATAAATCCACTTATTAGAACATCTAGAACAGACATAGGTGTTTTGTATTAATAAAATAAAACTTGTAAAGAGCATACCATATAGGGAACTTCTGTACATTGAACTTAGTTGCTCTGGCTTTTTCTGACATAAACAGAATAGTCACAAAAATATATTCTGAGAACTGATGCAAAAGTAGTAATTCAAACTTAAAGGACAGAAAAAGAGTGCACTTAACACGTTGAATTACTTCTCCTTCAAATTTTGTTTCCAGTATACAAATTTTAAAAGTATAGAATTTTAAATAGTCCTTCTCATAGATTGCCTTTGTTTTGCCTTGAAATAAACTTGCAAGAGCTTGGTGAAAAGATTTATAGAAGTTTTTTATGGTTTTAAACAACTAATAGCTTGTATTAGTTTTTGTAATTATAATGATAATCAACTTAATTACAAATATAATTATAATTAATTAAATTATAATT
>VZTA01008733.1:887-17418 GCA_013398855.1 Mohoua ochrocephala | reverse complement strand
GTTCCTCTCCCTTGTCCCTGAGGAGGTTTTCAGGGGATCCTATGAACTATCTCACTGAAGAGCTGGAAGTTGGCTTTCTTAGATCTCAGGGGCCTATCTTTACCTCTTTCCTGACCCATAACCCTCTGGACTGTGAACTCCACCAAGGCATGGTGACTGAAGCCCAGGCTGCCTCCCATCTTGACATCCTCAATTAGATCACAGTGGTGACCAACAGATCCAGCAGTATTGAACTCTCTCTGGTAAGGCTGTCTATTACTTGGGTCAGGAGGTTTTCCTCCATGCATTCCAGGAGTCTCCTGGCAGCTCATCATGCTACTTTCCTAGAAGACGTGGAGGTGGTTGAAGTTCTCCAGAAGGACAGGAGCCTGCACATGCAGTGCCTCCTGTAGCTGGAGCGAGAAGGTTCCGTCAATAGGCTCCCCTTGATCGGGGGTGGGCAGTAGACACCAGCTACAAGGTTCATTTTGTTGCTATGGTCTCTGATTTTTACCCACCAGACTACCAGGTACTGTGAGAGAATGTATTTGCCCGTCTGAAAATGTACAGTTCTAATCCTTTCTTCGTAGTTCTCTCAGTGATTGGTGGGTGTAGATAAGAGGAGTTTTAAAGGTGTAGATAAGAGTATTTTAAAGGAGTTGGGAAGGTGCTGCTGTTCTAGCAAAAAAATCAATAATTCCTATAATTTGCATGTGAGGGACGTGGAACTGTAAAAGCAGGACAAGAGGGAATGCTGGGAAGATCTGTGAGGTTTCTTTTTTTGCTTTGGTAGTGAAGGATGCTTTTTATGTTGCAGCTAAGAGTATCTTCTCCAGCAAAGCTTTTTGTAAAGAATCTAAATTTATTTTAATGAATTTGTTATGTATTGGAGAATATATAGAAAGTATATTAGCTCTTCTTTTGATCTTCTGTAATTTCACCACCTTCTTTTCCCTTTTGTGATATAGTCATTTAAGTAATTCAGTCTAGCAACAAGAGGCATGAAAATATTCTATGTCCTGTCCTCCTCTCCCTTCCATGAATTTAGCCATTGAAAAATCCTGAAGCAAGTAAATGCATTCAAAATACACTTCTGATAAAAATTCTTTATTTTCATTAAACAAATCTTGTAACCACCTCAATTTTCTTCACCAGTCTTTTCAGAAGATGCTCAATAATGATGTTTGGGCATTTCAACAAACACCTCACAGAGAAAGTCTGAATCTTTACGAATGGGAACATGTTGCATAGAAAGATGAAAAGGTTTACCCAGGGTCATCCCACCCACACCAGTAATAGGTGTGGTCAGGACCTATTGAGTCCAAGTCCAGTCACACATGAGTAATTTAGCTTTCTTTAAAACACAAATGGTTGTTTAGAAAATTCTTGGAATTAGAAAGCATCGTAGAATAACATTAAAATACAAAGTATATAGGGAAATCAGATCTATCGATTGTGCTATCTTAGAGATCTTATTGCAGCACACACAAGTTTTAAGAAATAGGAGTTATTAGTGAATGTCATTGCATAAATAGTTGGTTGAAACACAAGAATTTTTGGTGCCTTTCATTCCCACTTTTTCTTCTATTTCAACTAATCACAATTACCTACTAAAAATGGGTGTGTCCAGAAGTTGCTTTCCCTGATTTATTGTCTATATATTTTAGCTAGAATAAGGAAAACAGGAACAAAAGAAGCATGCTGAAGTGTTTTTGAGGTGGCGGTTTATGAGTCAAATGCGTGACTTTTTTCGTCTTCTAAGAGCTACAGTCTCACAGCCATTTGTGTTTATATAAAAAGCAGAAGCCTCCATCTCCAGAGAAAGGCACCAAGACCTCATGTAAAAATGTCTAGCTAGACAGTTTAGTCTGACTCTCTAGTCTGATAGTTTCTGTCTCTTCAACTGGCACATGTGTAATATATTTGCTCATGTTTAATATTTATTTATTTATATATTTAAAAATTACTAAATTATTTACTGCCCCATTCAAACAATACCTATGTAGAAAGGGATGAACTTCCTTGGTTTCTTATGAATTAGAAGTTGCTATGATCTGTTCAAGGCTTCACTATGACCCTTTGCTTATGTCCACATGGATCATGGTGCAACTAGTTGATGGCATCAAAAGCAGCACTGTGTAATAAACACCTGGGCAGCCACCTTGTGCTGAGCCACCCACAGCTGCAGTTGGACTCTGATCTAGAAGTGCAAAAGATGGGCCATTCCCTTGGTGTAACTTGGACTATCAACCCAATCCCATTACAATCTTAACCTTTGAATGAGGGTTGCAAGCATTTAAATTGAATTGTATTACCAACTGTCTTTGAAAACAGTAAACCCCAACTAAGGAAAATGAAAAGCTGTAAAATGTTAGCCCATCCATTTTATACTGTTGACATAATATTTGCTTAGGACTCTATAAAAGCTGTGAAATCATAAATGAAGCAACAGCAGTCTAAAGGAATGATACACAACTGTTAAATAACACACAGTTAAAAATGATCAGGATTACAGATTTAGTGGTATCGTATATTAAGCTAGTTTACTTCCACGGCATAAGCCTATGGACAACGTATCGAGCAGACCTCGATATGCAAAATGAACTGCATGCTTTCTGAAAGCTTAAAACATATCCTTGAGATGGTGTGTGGTGAAAGAAAAATTCTGATTTTCATTGTGTCTCTAATTTTAGGCAGGATTTTTCTGAGATTCAGCTCACCACTTTGCCTATGTGCCACAGCTTTACTGATAGCCTTCACTTGTCAGCCTCCAGATATGAGTACTGCACATGCTAAATTCTAAGAGAAGTGTGTTTTGTGAAGACTTATTGCGCATGTTGCCATAGGTCTCAGTAGTCTATCTGTTTTTCTTCTCTTTAATCATTTGATAGAATCATAGATGTGTTTTATTGTAAAGCCTGAACCTCGCTCTAAAATTTCTGCATCATCTTGACAGAAAAAACGTTTTAAGTGTCTTAATGGGTCATCATTTGTTGCTCCTTCCTTAAAAATCTGTGATCTCACCTACAGTGAAAAGGGTATTGAATCTGGGAATTGTGACATTTCCTCTCTCTGTCTTTTTTTTTTTAAATCTGTGAACATGTGAACATCTTTTGTGCTTATCTTCTGAGAATATGTGCCAATCTGATGGCTATCTTGTGCTTTAATGTCTCAAGCGTTTTTTACTGACCTAAGCTTGTGTTAAATTTTAATGGTCCTTCTTGTGTTGATCTTTTCCTTAATTCTAATTATCTGTACCAACAGGGATGTTTGAGGTTATGTCCTATCCTACCCTTTCAGCGTTTCAATTTTAAGCCTTAGCCACATCTGAAAGCTCTCCAGTTACACCAACAACAGAGGTGGTCTGTCTGAGAGGACTGAAAACCCACCTGGCCAGGAACATATATTTACTGGGTCTGCCAGGATTTGTGCGAGACAGTAGTTACTCTGGCATCTAGGCTGAAAATTAGAGGAAACAGTGGAATAAAGGAACAGAGAGAAATTTAAATACGAACCTCTAAAGGTATATCCGTACTCCGTGCATAGCTTATGGCTTCGGTAAGACTGTATAACAGCTATATATATGTCTCTAAATGAAGTGTAAGGCAGTTTGAGCAGATTGTAAAGACAAAGAATTTGCACAGTTCTTCATAGAAGAATTTTTAGATGCTAACTTATTGGTTGGAAAATGCTTCAGTGAATGTCTGGGTGTTATTCTCGTTTAGAGCCAGGGAGTTCACATATTTTGTTGTGCTGATTTCTTCTCTTTCTCATGTACCAGGTAGAAACATACGTTCTAGTTCTTTGATTTCTTCCAATGAAAAAGCAGAGCCTTGACACACTAGAATAGCTCTGGTTCCAATGTACAGAAGATGGAATTTACAACTAGCTCTGCAAGTTCACCCTAGATTTTGTACATTGCTTTCAGGCCAGGTTGTACAAGAGAAGTCTTGCTTATATCATTTTGCATTTGAATTACACTTGTAAATAGTATTTTTGGGGGGGAAAAATGGGTATTTACCTCAACGATATTGAATTTTGCCTGTATCTTATATAACTTTTCTTATCCAAAGTGTGTGGGCAAGGGATGGCATAATACAATCTAAAAGTAAAATTAAAAAGAAAAGCCCAGTAACAATTTAAGCAAAAAGAGAGTGGAAATACTGGGTATTGAATGAAATTAAACTGTATTTGCTACTGATTTTCTGACTGAATATCTCTGCTTCTCCTTTTGTGTTTCTACCTAATGATAAAAGGTCTGCTTTCTTTAAGGAATAGCTGGTCTAATACAAAATATTCACAAGTTATAGGAATGCTTTTGTCAAATCCAGGAGTTAAGGGGGAAGAGGAAACAAACACAATCAATTCTTTTATGCCACATGTATGTTATTTTTTTTCCGCCCCGTGGTTTTTTTGTTTGTTTGTGCATGTTTTTTTATATGTTGGTGCCTTTAATAGAAATGCTCAAGCTGTGGGTAATGTAACTTCAAACACATCAAGATGGTCTTACATTCAGATAGTTGTACTCTCTCTTCTCCTGCTGTGAGTATAGGTTTTCACTTATCTGATGCCAGTCACTAACTTGTTTCTTGATCCCTCCTCATTCTTCTGAGGTGGGATTTTTTACAGATTCTTTATGGAATATTGGTCAATGAAGCATTGCTAGTTTGATCTGGTGAGGCTATTAGAGTCATGTAATAGACTTATTACACGCCTTAAATTTCAAATAGCTTGCTTTATATTCACCTGAGAAGACTTTTTTTTTAACCACTTATAACTGAGAACAGCCACATTTGAAAATGTTGTGTTTTACATTCTATTGATATTAAAAAGGGGGCTGATGGAAGGGACCCCGAAAAGTAATGTACTACTTACTTCCATAAGTACTACTTAAAATGAAAATACAATTTAAAATAGTTGTGAACAACAAAACTGAAGATGTTGCAGTGAGCTGGGATCGAGGAGGTCAAAAAAGGGATCAAGGACCATGATTTAGTCCAAAGAAAACCCCTTCTTGGTTTTCAGGAGAAAACCTCGCCCATTCACTCATGCATATTCATGTACCCTGCAAGATGTAACCAAACCCCTATGCCTGCCCCTCTCTCCCCATTGGCTGGTTTGTAACACCCGCCCTTCTCTCCCTCTCTCCCTATTGGCTGTTCTGTATCACCCCGCCCCCTCGGGACTCCCTTATAACCCCCAGCCAAACGGAAGTTCCTCCTCTCAGTTCCTGGGTCACCATGTGGATCCTCTCCTTTCCCGGGGGTTTCGCAGAATAAATCAATGGCAGCCAGTCCGGGAGCCACCTCCACTACCTCTGGGGAGCCTTGCCATCATTCGCAGGGAGGTGCAAGGCCATAGGGGCCATGAGTGGGGACAGCTGGCTAGCAGAGGTGTAGCCTCGCCCGGAACCCTGCAGAGACGGGGTTCTGAGGAACACGCAGCAGCTTGTCCCACTCAGCACCAGAACCTGTGTGGCGCATTTTTAAACATGAAAAGACATTTTCTTTTACAAATATTACATTAATTGTGACTTTTTGCCTGAATTTTAAGAAGACAGATATTTCGAATATTCTAAATATGACCAGTAGCGTGTTTCTTCCTTTGAACTGTGTGTTTGCAGTATGTCCCTTGTTAAGTGAACATTTCAGTCTTTTTTAGCTAACACTATGTTCAAAATTACTTTAGAAAGTATTGCTTACTTCTATTGAAAAAAAAATTGACTAATTAATCCTGACAAATTACAATAGAAAGACTAATTTGTGAAGAGAAAGCTTTTGTTAAATAGTTTTATGTGTTGAATTTCTTCCTAATATTTCTGTAGTCAAGCAAAAGAGCCAATTCATCTCTTTTATAATGTGTAAAGTTCATGGGGCAGTTTTATGGCTGAATTTGGTGAATGAAGTGTGAAGCTGCTGTCTATCTAGACACACTATTTGTGCTATCTAGGTAGACAGACTATAGATCTACTATTTAAAGCAAAACCAGCATTTGTGATCTGTTCCATATAAAATCACAGATTTTTATGTTGCACCTATTCCCTCTTCTTCAACGTCTTTACCTCATCCTGGTTTACATTTCCCAGAGTATGGAAAAGCTTATTCTTTGATGTGAGAGAAAAATTGCTGGAAAATGAGGTACTTCTGCACAATATATGTGACTATATGTGAATATGAGAACAGATATTTATTGATTGACTACATAAAACATGAAAAACAACATGGCGAAGAGATGCTGTGAATATATATATAAATACCTTTATGACTTTCATTGTGCAGCTCTATATAGAAGGTCACATAATGGAGTTAAGTAATTCTCCCTCCCTTTCTCTCCTACCTTACTACCTTCTTGGTTCTCTTGGTCTTATTTCTTCCTTCCTTCTTCTTTTAGCATGGAAAAGAAGAAAAATTGCTTGTGTTAGTAGATTAAGTTGCATTGCTTGCATGTTTGAATTACATACACTTTAGTAGAATACTGACTGAATCAATGTCCCAAGTGGCAGGAACATGTTTTAAAAGTATCCTATTGACTAATTCTGGAAGAGTAAGTAAGGTGGTCTGCATCCTACAAAGGGTTTAAACATGAAGAAAACAAGAAAAACAAGAAAACTTTTAAAAGTTACTTTTTTTCATTTATCACAGTGCAGGAATTTAACATTATTTAGGCTGTTCACTTCACTAGGCTTTTGACATTAATCTTCAGCGAGTGAAGACAAGTCTTCAATCTATGTAATTCAGGAATAAACCAAATAGGTAGAGATTTGTAGATGAGGTCACTATTCAAGAAAATGTGAGACTGAAGTAATGTATGAAGAATTATAGATAGCTTCAAATACAGAAAAGATTTCAAACAAGACTTTGGCCACGGTGGTCTGAACAATTTGGGAGACAGGCTTAACTTTCAGGAATAGACTGGATGCACTTAAATGTTGGCAGGATGTGATCCTTCAACTGGCACAGAACATACTACAAGTTTTTGTAAAATATACATTCATGTCAATTCCAATTTACAGTTGTAGTTAGAGTCCAAAATGAGTGTGAGAGATAGGAGAGAAAAAATGGCCCCTGAAGATATCCCAGGCTCCATGCCCAGATTCTTGAGACAAGTCTTTTACACCTAGGACAGATAATTTAAAGATATTTCAGAAAATGATTGAAGATCTGCCAAAATAGAATGAGGCAGAAATCTTAAATACATTCTAAAACTATAACCATATGCAAACACTGAAGTATACAGTGCCTGAATAAATCTGGAATAACAAAGAATGATAGCATTCTTTGTTTTTCTGTCCTCATCAAGAAAGTGAAGTAAATTAATTTCACTGTTCTTAGCTCTAAATGGATATTGCATTGAGCAGAAGACATTGCACTACTGAGTTCAGAAACAGACTCTCTGGAGGTCCTCTTGTCTAAAATCCTTTCCTTGCTGCAGCAGGAAAACCTAGAGCCAGTTGTGTAGAGTTGTGTCCAGATGGCTTTTAAATATCTCAAAGGATGTAGACCCCATCACCTCCTTGGGCAACATATTCCAGTGTTCAGGAATATCCTACATTTATTTGGTTTAGTACTGGTGAAATAAGTTAGTTTAAACTAGTGAGCATTATAACATTTTCAAATGACTATTGTTAGCTATCCTCCTTTTGAAGCTTGATGGTGTATCAGCCACAAGCAAACATCTTTACCACTTCACTGGTCTGAAACACATATGTGAAAGAGGGACCTTAATTTTCTTCAAGATGAGATTGATATCGTCTTTATTAAAGGTATACAGATTTGGCTGAAGTATTTCTCCTTTGTTCAATTTTCAGTATGTTCCATGAAACATTTTTGAAAATGTTCCATTTTAACTATCTGTCCCCACTTCTGTCAAAACCTTCTTTCATATCTCTAGAATAGGAATTTCCTAACTATTTCAAGTCAGCACCTTTTCAGTCTCTCCTAATTTGAGTTTCATTCTGAAACACAAAAATTCAGTCCTTTTATGATCAGGTGGCTTTCTTAGTGGATAAGGGAAGGACCGTGGATGTCACGTACCTGAAATTCAGCACAATGTTTCACACCATCTCCCACAGCATTCGCCTGGAAAAGTTGGACAGGTGCAGTCTTTGCTGGGTTAAAAAAAGTAGCAGGATGGCCAGGCCCAGAGAGTAGAGGTGAATAGTGTCACATCCAGTTAGTTACCAGTCACTAGTTGTGTTCAATGTGTTCAGCAATCAGTACTGGGGCCAGTCCTATTTAATATCTTCATTGATTGCCTGAAAGAGGGGACTGAGTGAACCCTCAGTAAGTTAATGGATGACACCATGTTGCATGGGAATGCTGATCTGCTGGAGGGCAGGAAGGCTCTGCAGATGGATTTGGACAGGCTGGATTGATGGGCCAAGGCCAAAGGTATGAGATTCAACAAAGCCAAGTGTCAGGTCCTGCCCTTGGGTCACAACAACCCCGTGCAGTGCTACGGGCTGGGGCAGAGTGGCTGGAAAGAGGCCCAGTGGAAAAGCACCTGAGGATGCTGGTTAACCGCACCTGAACATGAGCCAGGAGTGTACCCAGGTGGCCAATAAGGCCAATGGCATCCTGGCCTGTATCAGCAATAGTGTGGCCGGCTGAACCAGGGCAGTGATTGTCCCTGGTGAGACCACACCTCGAGTTCTGTGTCCAGTTCTGGGCCCTTTACTTTAAAAAAAGACATGGAGGTTCTGGAGTATGTTCAAAGAAGAGCAACAATTCTGGTGAAGGTCATATGAGGGGCAGCTGAGGGAGATAGGGTTGTTTAGCCTGGAGAAAAGGAGTCTCGGGGACAACCTTATCACTCTCTACAACTCCCTGAAAGGAGGTTGTAGAAAGATGGGGGTCAGCCTCTTCTCCCTGGCAACCATTAACAAGACAAGAGGAAATGACCTCAATCTTCCTTCAGGGGAAGTTCAAGTTGAACATCAGGAATTATTGCTTCATGGAAAGGGTTGGTAAGCATTGGAATGGGCTGCCCAGGGAAGTGGTAGAGTCATCAACCACGGAGGTGTTAAAGAAAAGACTGGACACGGCACTTAGTGTCATGGTCTGGTTGACAGGGGGGTGGTTTGTCAAAGTTTAGGTTCAATGAGCTCAGAGATCTTTTACAGACTAAAGGATTCTGTGATTCTGTAAGAGGTTGAGTATAAAGCACTGAACTGTGAGTAGCACTCGAGATGCATTGGGTTTTTTTCGTATTTTGCCTTCTTTCTTTTCACTTGTGTGAGGAAAATGAGAATATTTGTAAGCCTGGATAAGTAGATGACTTCTCAAAACGTTTTTCTGAAAGGTGTGTAATGGCATTTTCAATTAGGCTCTGGCATTGGCTTCAATGGAAGCAGAGTTGAGCTAATGCAGCATACTTCACATGCCTCAGCAACTCAACAATTCACCTGCTCCCTTGTTGCGTGTTATCTGACACTGCTGTATAATATATGCTGTTATATTGTATCATGCAAATCAAAATTCACAAACTTCATAAACTTTGTTCCGGAAAGATTTCCCTTTATATTGTTTTTATTTCAAGTCACCTCTTTTGTTTCTGCTTTTCTTCACTTCCTAGATGCACAACTTTTTCAGGTAAGTTGAAAGAAACTGTAACTGGAGACTTACAAAGTACATGCCCTAGTGATCCAGCAAAAAGGATGAAAGAGGTACATCCCAAAAAAAGTGAGTCCAGTAACAGCTGACCTGTGCCTCTAGGAACTGGTATCTCGCATATTGCACACACATTTCCATTTTCCTTCATTATGTAAAGGAGATCATTGTTTGTCTTTTTTCATTATTTTATGAAAAATACCAGTTTTCTAAGGGAAAAGAATACCCTGCCCCTACGTCTTCCCTCTAAAACAGCAACTGTGAACCTAATGAAATTACAGTGTAACTCCATTTGCATCAGTGTGAGGCACTGACAACTCAGCATTCTTATGGTAACATAGTGGTATTGTAAAATTGGTGTGGGGGAGCCGAGTCAGCTCCTTTTCATTTGTAATAAAATCTGTTTCAATGAGAGATGAAAAAAATGTGCAGGAAGTAGACAGTTTTGGAAAAAAAATCCTATCCAAAAAGTGCTTAATGATGCATAACTCGTCTTTCATGCAAATAAGCAAGGGATGGCAGAGAAAATTATTCCTTGCTGTACAGGTTTGAGCTGTGATACAGTTAATTTTTTCCGTAATAGCTAGCATGGGTCTGTGCTTTGAATTTGTGCTGGAAACAGGGCTGATAACGCAGGAATGTTTTCCTTACTGCTGAGCAGGGCTTACACAGAGCCAAGGCCTTTGCTGCTCCTCACCCACCCCACCAGCGAGGAGGCTGGGGGTGCATAAGGAGCTGGGAGGCGGGTCAGGACAACTCACCCCACACCACATGGTGTCACGTTTGGGTTATAAAGCTAGAGGAAGAAGGAAGGAGGGGACATTTGGAGTGAGAGTGTTTGTCTTCCCAAGTCACCTTGAGGCCTAAAGGGGCCCTTGCTGTCCTGGAGATGGCTGAACACCTGCCTGCCCATGGAAACTGGTGGCTGAATTCCTTGTTTTGCTTTAGTTGCATGCGAGACTTTTGCTTCTCCCTATTAAACAGTCTTTCTCTCCACTCAAGAATTTTCTAGCTTTTACCCTTCCAATTGTCATCCAGGGAGAGGCTGTGGGATGCCTAGTTGCTGGGTGACTTTAAACCACAACACTTGCCTATTAACAAAATTCACTGTATTCACTGCTGATGATCTTATTATATGTCATAAAACAGATGCTCACTTAGAAAAGCTTTTCTGTATTATGCAATTACTTTTCTCATTTTCCTATCACAAAATAATCTCCGACCTCTGGTAGCACTGAATTGTCACAATCTACTACTTTGACAACCAGCGTACTTTCGAGCAATACTGAAAGGACCATAGACTTTGCACTCGTCATAGCTGCTCCTTTCCCCTTACTTTCTTTAGTGCTTCTTTCAGCTTGTATTAATTGCCTATTATTTAAATACTTTCATAATGTATGTTTTGTCCTATTCCTGGTGAGAGTGTTTCATCTCCCCTTGTATTTTGTATTTTTAACCTCCGTGTGTACTGTTTGGCCTGTGAAAGGTTTGCAGTGGTGATTGCAGGAGGAAGCTAACTTTAGTTGGAATATCTAGAGTTTAGTCTGCTGTAAGTATCTATGAAACATAACTAAACATTACTTTTGTTGTTGACATTACTTTTATAAATTTCAGAAGACATAATTAATGTCTTGAATCCCATTAGCGAGCTTTCCTTTCATATTTTCTTCTGTATATAACTCATTTAACTGAGCAAGTAAAAAGGTTATGTGTTGTCATATGTGTATTTCCCACTTTGGACAGCTCAAGGTGGCCTGGTGGCCTAATGCATGTGGTTTCCAAGCTGCAGAATACAGAGAGAGAATCTGTAAAGACTTTTTCAGCTTGAGTAATGAAGGGTTTGGTTCTTATCTAAGCGATAGCGCACAGTGGTTAGCAAAATAGTTTCTTACAAAAAAAAAAAAATCAGCTGAACAATGGTGACCTTCGAATGAAGAGTTGCTGATAACATCAGACATGTTTTTAAATGAACTAAAGTCTCTTAGGATGCTGTATCCAGCTGTTGTGAAGCAAATAAGTGAAACAGGTAATATATTTTTTCTTCTCTCTTTTGTTATACATTATACATTAAATCTTTTGTATTACGGCAGCTCATTAACTTTTTATTTCAAAGAGAAAATGGAAAGTGATGGTAACTGGGGTTAGAGTTCAGAAAGTACAGAGGCACAAAAATAAGGATGAGAAAATATTAAATTAAATTAAAAAGGGATTTCAAGATCCTTCTTTGGCAAGTGATCCACATCAGCACTGTGAAGGTAACGTGGTGGTATGAAGATACTTATACATTAAAGTGGAGCCCATGTGATGTGGTCTACTGTAGAAGGCCTAGTAGATCTTAAAGAACCCCTTTTTTGTAGCAATGTGTTCTACCTTAGTGAAGCAAACAACTGTTTTCCTGCTCAGCTTGAAATTTCCACCCATCCTCGAAGAGAACAATTAACCCAGTATTGGCTGCCTGTTAGTTTCACCAGAAAGATGAACATTCTAGTTAAGCCTACAGCCTGAAGACTGCTGAGCTAGAAATTATATCCATCCTGCTCACCATATGCTCCTTTTCCATCTCTGTTCTATTGCAGCAAATTCGTGTTGCTGCCCTTCTTCTTTAGCACCTTAGCTATATATGGCTACACTTCAGGACTGCTAGAACTGTAGTCATAATAAAAGCAGATTCCTTGCTTCTTCTGACTACTCAAAATATCAGTGTAGTGGTCAGCTTCCTAAAACGGAATATCATTTTCCAGCTGGCTGGTCTCATTCACTCTGTTGTCATGACTAAAATAATGGTGTGACGCAAAGGTTTCGTCACAGGTTTGTCGGAATAAGTGAATTGAATCCTGCGGTGGGATGACCCTGGCTAGACACCAGATGTCCACCAAAGCTTCTCTGTCACTGCCCTCCTTAGCTGGACAGGAGAGAGAAAATATAGTGAAAGGTTCATGGCTCAAGACAGGGACAGATCACTCACTAATTACCATCACGAGCAGAACAGCCTTGGGAAATGAATTGAATTTATTACTAGTGGAACCAGAGTAGGATAATGAGAAGTAAACCCAAATCTTATAAACCTTTCCCCCCACCTCTCCCTTCTTCATAGGCTAAACTTCACTCCCCATTTTCTCTGCCTCTTCACTCCCAGAAGCACAGGGAGATGGGGAATGGGGCTGCAGTCAGTTCATCACATGTTGCCTCTGCCACTTCTTCCCCCTCAGCGGGAGGACTCCTCACACTGTTCCCCTGCTACAGCACAGAGTTCTTCCCATGGGAGACAGTCCTCCATGAACTGCTTCAATGTGCGTTCTTCCCATCGGCTGAAGTTCTTCACGAACTGCTCCAGCATCGTTCCCTTCCATAGGGTCCAGTCCTTCAGGAACAGACCACTCCAGCATGGTTCCCCTGTGGGATCTCACTTCCTGCCAGCAAACCTGCTCCAGCGTGGGTTCCTCTCTCCACGGGGCCACAAGTGCTCCCAGGAGCTTGCTTCAGTGCAGGCTGTGCACAGTGTCACGTCCTACCTTGGATGTCCACTTACTCCAGCCTGGCGTTCTCGGTGGGCTGCAGGGGCACAGCCACCTCACCATGATCTTCATCACAGGCTGTGGGGGAATCTCTGTTCTGGTGCCTGGAGCATCTCCTCCCTCTCCTTCACTGACCTTGGTGTCTGCAGGGCTGTTCTTCTCACATGTTCTCACTCCCCTCTTCTCTGTCTGCAGCTGTTGTTGTGCCATAAGTCTTCCCCTCTTCCTAAATCCGTTATCCCAGAGTTGCGACCATCGCTGGTGGTTACTGGTTGGCTCAGCCTTGGCTCCTGGCAGGTCTGGCTTGGAGCTGGTTGTGACTGGCTCCATTGGACAAGGCAGAAACTTTTAGCAGCTTCTCACAGTAACCTCCTCTATAGTGTATGTGTGTCCACTCAAGTGTGAATGCCACCCTCCCTTATTTTAGGCCTTAAAAGTCTAAGTTCTTCACATTTTTTATTACATTGTCAATTATACATGGGTGAATGGAATGTAATCTCATTTAGGGTATTTGCCTTTTCGCTCCGATTAGATCTGTTTAATAAGTTTTTTAGGGGAAATAAGGCAATGCAGCATAGATTAGACTAAAACCTACATTATCTTTTTGGGGTTTTAATGCTTTAAATAATTAAAGCACATTTAATGCTTAGAAGTAAATCTTGAAAAGTTATGGTAAATTGAGAAATTCTTTTTTATTAGCTGACATATTTAGCATGAATATTTAAACTGTTTTGATGTAGATACTATGTTGACATAGGTTTTTTTGTAGGTATTGGGCAACCTATCAGGGAATGCAAACCAACCCTTGTTCACTGCAGTCTTCAGGCAGGTATAATTTGGGGAGGAAGAAGCAGTGTGGAAAAAACCGCTAAAACCAAAACAAACCAAGAACACCTCCTAGGATTTCTGTTTCCTTATTTCAGGAGAAAAATCATGCTTACCAAAATTTGGATGCTGGAATAAACTTCACCAAAGACAAGTTAGTCAGCAGATAACTGGCAAGAAGATAAAGGATATATGTTCGGTTAATGAATCCCATCTCTGAACTCCTGAGGATAACACCTCCACATTTGTGTAATATATTAAATGAATGTATCTATAAAACACACACACACTCTCCATCCCAGTGTGTATTCAGTCTATTAACATTTCCAAAGCACTTGTCACATCACTGCCTAAAATTTTATGAAATTAAAACACCACTACAAATATTTCAAAAGTTGTAATTAATTGTCCTTATGCCAGACAAAATGATAAGCTTTCTTTTCTGAAGAAAAATGTTTCTTGCACTCCTGCTCTCCTTTTAGTGAATGACTGCTGTTTTATAATCCTACTTTATTGCTTTCACTCAGGCCCTTTGGGAAAGCTTGAGTGATGAAGCAGGTCTTACAAAATAATCTAAAGATTGTAAGGTGATGGCTTTTCTTAGATCTAATTCTGGAAGATGTTTCAGAGTCTTGGACCTGTGCTTAGCTGTTAAGTGTAGTGCACTTGTTAATCACAGCAGTAACGGCCTTGAATCTGTGCCAAAGCAGTGCACTGCAACAACTGAGACCTTCAGTTTGTGAGAAATAAAGCAAAATCCAAAATTTTGGAAAGCCCTTCATATGTTTCCCAAATGGTTCCTTTCCCAATGTGTAAAAAGCTTACTTATGAAAGCTTGCTTCTTTCCCATCTTTTAAGAAACTCATCCATCACTATCACCCAAAGACACATGAAATATTGCTATTCAAAACACAACAACTTCCTAACTTTCTGGAACAATTCATCTAAGATCACACTTCTTTCCAATCACAGCGATAAATGCAGTTCATCCAGTTTTCTTTTTTCATTCATTCTTGTTTCGGGTGGGATTGTGCCACAGTCTTCAGCCAAGTCCTTCGCTTCTTTTCCTTTACTGCAGAGGGCTCAGCAGCAGAGTGTTCTGTACACAGAAAAATGCCTGTCTTGCTCCTCTACCTCACTAATTTCAGTTTCATACCCTCCTAATATGCCAGACAGATTCATAGAATCAGAGAATGGCCTGGGTTGGAAGGGACTTTAAAGATCATCCAGTTCCTGCACCCCTTCCATGGACAGGGACACCTCCCACTAGACCAGGCTGTGCAAAGCTCAACCTGACCTTGAACACTTCTAGGGATGAGGCATCCACAACTTCTCTGAGCAACCTGCTCCAATGCCTTACCACCCTCACAATAAAGAATTTCTTTCTAGCATCTAATCCAAACCCACCCTCTTTCAGTTTGAAGCCATTCCCTCTTTCCTGTCACTATATGCTTTTGCATATAGAGCCTCTCTCCATCTCCTTTGTAGTCTCCCTTCAGACATCTAATCGATTAATTCTGCAGAACAACCTCAGTGCTGCTGAGTTAAGGTGGACAAAGCAGAATAATGCCATGAAATAATAAGTCTGAGCATCCCCAAATGAAATGCTTACAACTTCTAGCATCACACCACAAATGCAAAAAGCTAATTAATTGCTACATTACAGAGTAATTGAAGGGTTAGATTTATGAATATGTATTATACCTACTATAGAATTTAGCATACCTTATTATATTTTCCCAAAAAATGGTGTGGAATATTAGTCCATGCAACCTTGTGTGATATGCAGAGTCTGAACTGCTGGTTTTCACCACAGGCTCATCTGTGTTACGACCCGCCCTAGAAAGTGAGGGTAAACTTAGGTTCTTTTTAATAGATCTCTTGGGGCAGATTAGAATGAAACAGCACTGAAAACCCAGCAGATATATACATATACATAAGTTCTATTTTAGAATAATTTAGTTGTAATGAAAAGGAGGTTATTACTGGCTATTATTATCTGTAGTAATACAACAATATAAAAGCATAAAAACAACACTTACAAAAATGTGTAAGGGAAAGGAAGAAAGAAAGAAAGAGGAAGAAAGGATAAGAATAGAAAAATATCACCGTCCCTGGATCCAGTGGCAGATTTGATTATTGCAGTTTCCCAGTCCACTGGTTGAAGTAATGGTCTTGATCTGTCAGGAGTCGGGGAAGCCCATGAAGCACGGAGTTCAACGGGTTAATATACACTCAGATTTATGTGGGATGTGGGAATGCCCAGGTACCTCCCTTTGGTGTGTGGGAGTTAGTCCCTTGGTGGAAGGCCCCAAAAATGAGGCTGGGGGCACTTTGGAGGTCTTTGGTCGTCTATGACAACTTCTAAAACAAGACAGTTGCCTCTCATATCAGTGTAGTTCAGCCAGTTATGCCCCACCAGAAGGGATGGATACCCTCAGGCCTATGTGTGAATGTCCCAGTACCTCCCTGGGGAGCTTTATATGCAAGCCAGTTGTGTAAGGGAACGCAACACGCATTGGTGTGTGTTGTGGTTTGACACTAGATTAAACGTCAAGCACAAAAATCTTATTTATTTAGAAAAGGGGAAATTAAAAGTTCATT
>VZTA01008732.1:7087-32761 GCA_013398855.1 Mohoua ochrocephala | reverse complement strand
AGTCCCATGGCATACACAGGAAACGAACTCTTTTCCATAAAGAAAGACTCTTAAAAATCAATGCACTGACCAGACCTCATGTTTTGTTTCCCTTGTGCATATTGGTGGATTGGAAGGAGGGAGGTACTGGGAATAAGGGATTGTTCTGGAAGCTTGCTTTAATTCCCCATAATTCTATCTTTTCACTGTTATTTCTGTTAGTAATAAATTCTCTTTAGATTATCAAGTTTGAGCCTGTTTTGCCTTGAAGCTTTTCCGTTTTTTCCTCAATAATCCTTAATTTGCCCCCCAAAAGCTGGATTTTTGGTTCCTCTTCTCTGCTTATCAATGGCAGAGGCATGTAAGTAAATAGTTTGTTGGTGCTGGATATTTAATCAGCCTAAACCCGCGACACATAGCCAGTGACTTTTGTGCTAGTATTTAAAAACAAAAATTATCATTGTCAGATGATCACAATTGGTAAGGATATTACCAAGCACACTCAAACTAATCTATACTATAGCTAAGACAAGACTTTATAGCTATAGTAGTCAAGACTTACTCCTCTGTTGTGGTATTTTGTGCTGAAGTCAAGTAGTGTTGGGAGGAATGGTTCCACATAAGGTTTTAAAGATCAATATGAACCAGTTTTGTCTGTAATTGCACAAATAAAAATCCTATTACAGCTTTGTAAGTTTCTATGATGTCAATTTAGTTAAATTTATGTATGTAAAAGCAATGTGATAGACACATCTGAGAGACCAAAAAAAATTAAAGCAAGTCTTTCTCTATTTGTCTACATGAAATTAGAGTTACAGCACCATTAATCCACATCAATGCTTCACTTGAACAGGTTTGTTGTATCTAACACTGATGTATTGCAATTCAGAAACGTGTGCAGTTTATTTCTTATTTTCTTTCACATTACTAAAACAGATTTCAGTAGAGATCAACTCATAATCTACGTGCATAAGCACATGCATAAGCACGTCCATAAAAGCTAGTGAGAAATACTATCACAACTAAAATAGTAACTATTTTTTAACAAATTGGGTTCTATAAAAACAATTTTTACAAATTGTGCCAAGAGTACAGTCTGTACAATGATACAAAAGCAACATTGTTCAGGAAAATGTTAAGCACATATTTACTTTCATTTTACTTCATGCTTCCTATTGGACCCAACAAGAATTACGCTCCGCCTAAAAGGCAAGAGCTTCTTTATATGCCTTTCTGAATAAGATCCGTGCAATAAACAATGTACTATTCTCTAAATAGCTTAAGGAGTTTCAGGGCATTTTACAAAAGTAAAAAATACATGGCAAGAAGAAAATTTAATAAATAGCACATTGGAGTGTTCTTGGTCTAACTTTTTCATATTTTTGATGTCAATTTACCCCTCATGAAAGGTGTCAGATTAAGACCCCTCAGGCTGGAGTTATCTATACAGCCACAGACACACAGTGCATCAGCAGCAGCATTGTCAAATTTCCCCCTAAAATGAATTTCTCCTCTCAAGCTGATCAGAGTTTATACACTGCTAAGGGAATGAGGGATTTTTCTTCTTTTTACCTTTTTTTTTTTTTTTAAGATTTTATTTTTAAAAAACCAGGAAAAATAATGGAAAGTGATTTTCATAAAGGAAGGAGTCAGCTTTCTAGCATTAAGGGGGCTTCAAATCACATATATTTGTGAAATAAATACTCAGGTAATCATACTTGAGCAACTGTGTGATTTTGAAGTCAGGCACTTGGCCTTAAATTGTCAGCCTCCCATGGTGCATTCTCTCACTGTTTTTTATTGCAAATCTCAGTCTCCAGTCTCCCCAGTTAGCAAGTACCAGTTCTCCAGGGAGAACCAGAAGCTAAAAGGTACAATTCCACATATGGAGAAGCCCAAAAATTTACATTGAAGTGAATGCTCACTGATTCAACCATTACTTGCTCCCAGGTTATTAACCTCATCTCCAGTGGGAAGTTAACATCTTATGACCCAAGGGGCAGATGGGAGACAACTTTTACAAGCTGTGCTCTGTTCATACTGCACCTCACAGGCAACAGAAGTAGTACAGCAAAAGGCCTCAGGTTCACCCAAATTGCCACAACCAGGTCTTTCATGTGCTGTCACAAACCATCTATTCTGCCAAACATAAATCTTTACAGAGAAAGCATAATACAGAGGAAAATAAAATGCTGTCTATGACCACCTCCCAGTATAAGGATTTTAGTATTTGCAGTGCGTAGCTGTGTCAGCCTAAGTGTTCTCTTGATAAGAGTACCTTTCTGTTTAATTAATTAATAATTTAAAAGGAAAATAATTAAGGAGGAAGCAAAAACCTTCTTAAAAATTCATCAAATAAGCACCAGACTGAAGCACCACAGCTTTGTGCAGAGTTTCATTTTTGCCATGGCCAAGCAAAAAAAGCTGAGAACATTTCCTGCTTTACACCTGCCTAACATTTAACTAAGGTTTTGTTACCTGTGGTGTGGTACTGCACAAAGAATTTCAGTAAGGCCATGGCTCCTTTTTTCTAAATATTATTCCAACACACTTGGACATACTTGCTGACCATGTAAACTCAGTTTAAAATATTTAGTTTTATTACTTTAATTTCAACATTTGAAGTTAGGCACAGGAGCGTTTCATGGATCAGAACTTAAATCACTTTTCATATGCACTATTAAAAGGGAAATGTAGGTTACTGGTGCTATCAATGGGGTTTGCCTTGAATTTAGAACTAATATCTGAAGTTTCCTAACCTTTAGGGGTATTCCATGATGTATCTCACCACAGAAACTGAAGCCAGCTGTAAACTACAAAGATAAATAAAAGCCACATGCATCAAACACAGAATATATTAGGGTTGATTTGCCTCTTCATTTCAACACTTAGCAGTTTGGGAAAATCTCAGACATTTTCTGGAATCAAAAGGCTGTAAGGAACTTCTGCATGTTTGGTTCAGCTCACTCACAACCTCTTTGGGCAACTTGTTCTTGAGTTTCATGGGGAAAAATCTAGGAAGACACTAAGGAAGTTCTGTGCAGATCAGATTTTCGACAGTGCCACAGATAGCTATGTATAGAAGTATATTCATAGAATCATAGAATGGTTTGGGTTAGAAGGGACCTTGAAGATCATCTAGTTCCAATTTCCCTGCTGTGGCCCTTCCACTTGCTCAGAGCTCCATCCTACCTGGCCTTAAGCACATGCAGAGACAGGGCATTGATATCTTCTCTGGGCACCCTGTTCAAGTCCTTCAGCACCCTCAAAGTAAAGAATTTTTTCCTAATGTCTGATCTAAACCTACTCTCTTTCCATTTAAGGTCATTCCCCCTTGTCCCGCCAGTACATGCTCTTGTAAAAGGTTCCTCTCCATCTTTCTTGTAGGCTCTCTTCAGGTATTGAAAGGCTGCAGTTAGGTCACCTCAAAGCCTTTTCTTTTCCAGGCTGAACAAACACAAATATTTTCTCAACAAAGACATGCTCCATCCCTCTGACCATCTTGGTGTCCTCCTCTGGATTCGCTCCAACAGCTCCATGTCCTTCCTGTGCTGAGGACCCCAGAGCTGGATGCAGCACTCCAAGAGGGGCAGAATCCCCTCCCTCACCCTGCTGGCCACGCTGCTTTGGATGCAGCCCAGGACACGTTTGGCTCTCTGGGCCGTGAGTGCCCATGGCTGGGTCATGTCCAGCCTCTCATTCACCAGCACCCCCAAGTCCTTCTCCCCAGGGCTGCTCTCAATCTGTTCATCCCCCAAGCCCATGTTAATAGAGGGGTTGCCCTGACCCAGGTGCATCACCCTGCACTTGTTCTTGTATTATGGATGGCAAACACATTGCAGAAGTATTTTAACACAATACAACATAATGACTAAGTAAAAAGCAAGACTCATGGTCGCATTATCTAAGCATGTGTTCAGGCTTCCTGGAGGGGATTAAGGGTGACCTAGATAACAATACTAGAAGTTTTAAGAGACTGTCGATGCAATCAACAAAGATATGTTAGGCAAGATGTGATGCCATGGAACCACGTCTATGACTGTAGTCATAGCTGAGCTCATTAAGTACACCATGTAGTCTTTTGGGCTGGCTGAGTCTTTTGGGATATGTGCATTGTATTCATTGTGGGATGATGACAGTAAGGTATTTGAGAACCAAGCCACGTGAGAGCTAAAAAATGGATTTAGATGCCTGCCTTTAGGTATCTGTATTTAAAACAGGATGGTTTAACATAAACAGACAAGCAATCCTCAGGCTAAAAAAAAATGGGTTAGAAAATAATCCTTTAGAATGGAAATGCTCTAACAGACTACACTGCACTCCTCTAATATGTTTTTAATGGCCTGTACAGAATCAAAGGAGGGCTGGGATGCTGTCTGCCACCACACCAGGAGGAATTTGGTCTTCTTTCTACCTGGCATACTCTGTGATAGATTAAAAAATAATTCTGCTTGTGCCTCTGGAGATAGCCTAACACAGCTACAGAATCTTTCTGTCAATAACAGGAGTAGCACCTTCGATTGAAAATAATAATAACTTTCCATCTTATCAAATCAATTTCCAAATGCCAGCTTGTTTTCCATTTAAAGATGCTATTTAAAGTTATAAGCAAGCTTACAACCCCATGTTTCTGCTAAAAATGATATAAAAGATTCTTCTTCCTGCAAAAAATATGTGATTTCAAAGATTCTAAGCAAAAATATGTTTACAAGGTCTTATAGTCAGGATATAGCTTCGTATGTTAAATTCATTTTTAGTTAGAGACACATAAGTATTTATTTTTGGCTTTTTTTTCAGAAAAGTCAGTAGTTTAAACTAACATTACTGTTTAGCCCAGTTTGATGCTAATCTTAGTATTCCAACATTTAAAAGGCTATCAGATCTTCTGACATTTTAATACAAATACAGTCTGTGGCTGTGACAGCATTTGGCATAGATATATTTTGCCATGATATTTCAGATAACCCCAAGTATGTTTAAATAAATGCATTAAAAAATCTTCACAGTTTCTCTTAACAGATTCCACATGGAGAAGAGTAGATTAGGAAACAGGCCTCATCAGGATAGCATTGATGCTTATCTGCAACGTTCTTTTCTTCAGGGTTTCTAAAAATTCCATTTCAGCGACTGCCTCAATTTCTAAAGGTGTTCTATCAAAACTTTCTTATATTTATTTGACATAATAGTGTAGACTATTAAATTAGATCTATAAGAGAGTTTTAGTTCACTACAGCAAAAGAAATATTTTTCTGTATCAGTCAGGGGCCCTCAATGTATAGGTCAGCAATGTCCACTAAGCGCTGACACAAAGCGATTTGGGTGGGAGTTATGACACCTCGTTCTCTCAATATACCCATAAAGGTGATATTGCCTGTTGCAAGTGAATGGAGCAATCTGTATAAGAAAAAGGTATGGGAGACAGGGACTCAGAGACATAGCATCCAGGCAGGGTAAGGCATGATGAAATTAACAAAAGTCACACAGGAAATTCCAGGAGGAAAATGAGATCTTTTCCCCCTCGCTACCCCCACCATGCGAGGAAAGTTAAAAAAAAAAAAAAAAAGTGTTTCTAGTAATAAACTACCTGGAGAATCTGGAGAATTAAAAGCCAGTGAATATTACACTGGTAACCTTGAGACATTGCTAAGGAGACAGCAAGATAGCAGACAAAATCCTTCCAGATAGGATAAGTCAGGGAGTCATTAGACAGAAAACAACATTCCCCAAAGATTTATAAACACTAGCCAAAACTTTTGCACTAATTAATACATCAAACCACTTTGTCATGTTTAAATAGGTCTGCACAGTATCTGATATTCTAGTAGCAGCCCAGCAACAACAAATGGCAGGTCACAGACCATTCTAATCACATTTCATATTTTTTAAATGTTCCCATAACTATAAAAAACTATAATGTCATGTAAACTAAATTGGTTTAATAAAATAATGTAATTCAATAGAAGTACTTAAAAAAAAAAAAAGGACAAAATATCCAGGCCTATAAACCCATTAACCTAGTAAATCTTTCTATGACGTAAGTTGCCCATAAAGATCTTATGAAGTAAACACGAAAAAAGGAAAACAGCATTAAAAATCAAATTCAAAAACTGTTTCATATTGTCCTTCATTAATATTCAATTTAGGGGCATGGAAGTAAGTTGCCTCTCAGGGGAAAAAGCAGTGACAGATTTCACAAAGCAAATAATTCTTGCATGTCCTAACAGAATAGGTGTATGCTAGAATTTATTCTTCTTCAATTGTAGTTGCTATCACAAATCATTTACTTTAAGATGTATGGCACTAAGTCCTTGGTTAGCTGAAAACGTTGCTCTGTGGAGCAGGTGGAAGGGACTTGGGAATGTGGTAAAGCTTGCAAATTTTTCTTGGAATAATCTCACCAGAAAACGTGTATCAGGATGAACAGAAATTCTGAGCAGATGGCTCCCACATAATTTCAACTAGGTAGAGCTGCATATGATTTCCTTATATCTATCTAGTCATTAAATGTTACTTTAGTCCTGTCTGATGGTTGATATTTCCAAAGGCAACCAAGAGTATCAAACGTCTGAAGTCTCGCACAGCTTGAAAAAGTTATTTATCTAACTCACTTGTGCTTCTTTCACAATGACTTTTGGCTCAATCCTAGAGCAAAATATTCTGAAATGCTAGAGCTTGTTTTCATGTGAATGCTAAATCCACTGTGCTGTAGCAACTTCCTTCAATACCAAGGGGAAGGAACCATGTGAATTCTCTTAATGTAAATGAAGAGAATATATTGCTCAAAGAGTAGCTTATTCCTCAGTTCACAGAGAAATGTAAAGTTCATTTCACAGTTAACTCAGTGGATTCCTGTTTATTTCACCTAAAACAGGAAGACAATCAGAAGTGTTAAATATTTTTTAAAAAGGGTTTAAAGCCAGTAGGTAAGTAGACAAATTAAATTCCTTTCCAAAAATCATTAGTCATAGTGAAAACTATGTACTCACTCAATATCTTTTCAGTAATAAACATAATACCAAAGCAGATGCTATGCATAATACACTCTAAGTTTAATTAAAACTGAAAGAAAAACAACAATAATATCAGAAATACATAATTGCTTTCAATTGTAGCAGCAGCCACTTGGTAGAGGTCTACATTTTCTGTAATAAAGCAAAATCTGCTTTCATTTACATCTTTGAAGCTCCACTGAAGTTTACTGAGGCTGAAGATAAGAATCAGGTACAGAATATAATTTGGGGGCCGTGTGCAGAGAGTCTACACTCCACTTTTGCCATATTTTTTTTTTCTTTAGACTCATAATTACCTTAATCTT
Organism: Mohoua ochrocephala; assembly: GCA_013398855.1. Lineage (NCBI taxonomy): Eukaryota > Metazoa > Chordata > Aves > Passeriformes > Acanthizidae > Mohoua > Mohoua ochrocephala. Next base: position 25,467 of record VZTA01008732.1, on the reverse strand, counting down.
TTTTGATTTTTGTAAAGCTTTTGATACCGTCTGGTGTCCTTCTGTACAAAATGTGCAGTCCACAGCTGGATAAACACATTATGTGATGAGCAACTGGCTCACAGGTCAGGCACAAAGGGTTACAGTGAGTGGGGGGAGAGGTGACATCAGACTGGTGACTTGTCACTAGTGGGGTTCTGCAGGTCTCCATTATAGGCCCTGTTCTCTTCAACATCTTCATAAATAACTTGGACACAGGACTGGAAGGGACACTAAGCCAGTTCACAGATGATACAAAACAGAGGAGCTGTTGACTCCGTCGGAATCAGGAAGGCCTGGCAGAGTGACCTGGACAAATTAGAGGCCTGGGCAATCACCAACCATATGAAGTTTATCAGAGGAAAGTGCTGGATTCAGTACCTGGGATGGAACAACCTTGGGGGTACAGACAGACTGGGGAATGAGATGCTGGAAAGCAGTGCCGTGGAAAGGGACCTGAGGATCCTGGTCAATGGCAACTTGAATGTGAGTCAGCAGTGCCCTGGCATCCAGAAGGGCCAAGCGTGTCCTGGGGTGCATCAGGCACAGCACTGGCAGCCGGGCAAGGGAGGGGATTGTCCCTCTCTGCTCTGCACTGGGGCGGCCTCACCTTGAGTGCTGGGGGCAGTTTTGGGTCCTACAATACAAGAAAGATATGAAGGTATTAGAGTGTGTCCAAAGGAGAGCAACCAAGATGGTGAAGGACCTTGAGGGGAAGCCGTGTGAGAGCGGTTTGAGGTCACTCAGTCTGTTCAGCATGGAAAACACTAAGGGGAGACCTCATTGCAGTCTTCAACTTCCTTGTGAGGGAAAGAGGGGGGCAGATGCTGATCTCTGCTCTGTGGTGACCAGTGACAGCACCTGAGGGAATGGCCTGAAGTTGTGTCAGGGTAGGTTTAGGTTGGATATTAGAAAAAAGGCAGTCAGGCACTGGAACAGGCTCCCCGGGGAAGTGGTCACAGCACCAAACCTGACCTGAGTTCAAGAAGCGTTTGGACAATGCTCTCAGGCACATGGTGCGACTCTTGGGGATGGTGCTGTGCGGGGCCAGGAGCTGGACTTGATGACCCTTGTGGGTGCCTTTCAACTCAGCTTATTCTGTGATTCTGTGACTTTGATATCCCCAAGAATAAAATGATGAGATGGATGAGAGCTGCTGTCAAGTTCTATTAGAGTAATCAAATTTTAGAAGACAATATTTCGTAAGATCTCTTCAATTCTAGCAAGGATCTTCCAATTTCCATTAGGAAAGATTTCAATGTTAGAGGTGCTGGGCCTCTGCCACTGATGTATATAATTTGAGTGTCAATGTTTTCAGAAGATGTCAGCATTTTCTTATACCTATAGAGCATATTTGCATTATGATTAACATGAGACATTTATATCATCTATATCTGAGTTAGGAAATAGAAACCGTATTCTATGTAGAATCATGTCTCGTATGTATTCATTAGGCAAATAGACAGATAGCATTGATCCAGAAACCAAAATGAGTATCTATGACAAAACAAAGATTTTTTTGTGTACGTGAAATACCCGGTGGATTGACATATAAAGGGAAACCTCATGACCTATCAAAATTAGAATCTCAGACTACAAGAGTGAAGGTAGGAGAGGTGATCAAAATTCTCTAGTTGCTAGGCATTTTATGGAAAGAGGCCTCATTCACTCATCTTATTAAAATTCATGAAAATTGAAAATATCCAATAGCCCAGGAGGGGTGGGGTCACAAAATCTATTTCACGGAACTGGGAAGCTTACTCTAAATTCACCTTGAAAGCACTTTCCCAATCACAGGCTTCCTGAGAGCCTTTTGATTTCTCTCCTACTTAGGAGGTAATTATAGAACTTCTTTTCCTCCCTGAATAGTGCATACAGAAAGAGTTCACTTCAGCCTTTTATGCAGATTGTAATGGTTTGTTCCTGACTAGATCTTTATTGCAAATTATTTCTCTTTTGCTCTCTCTCCAATTCATCTAGTTAGCTTTATTTTTATTTCCTTTTATTTCTCACATCTCGTCCTCTGTGTCATTTGATATCATAACTACTTTAGTATTAAATATTGTTGAACTTTGCACTTCTCTTTTCCTCTTTTAATTTACTTTTGCCTTTAATTTTAAATTTACTGTTGTCAGAAAACAATGACATTCAGGCATAAGGGATGATGGAAGAGGGATGTTAAACAAAGGCTGTGTAGTGTATTTCTCTTGTGAATAAATCTCTTAAAAGGTACAAATCCAAAGGTAAAGAAGTTCTTTTTAGAAAGATTTCTAAGGGCACTAGAATCACGTGAGATTTTTAAGATCACCGTAGCCATTTCAATCAGGAAGAATCGGAGTTTATGAGTTTAAAGTGCCTATGATAGATGCTTGGCTTATGTGGTCTGGTCCTAACAGCTACCACTGCTTTTTATTTCTTGTACAAATTGACACTAAGCAGAAGATTTGATTGGAAATTCTATACCATCCTCTTTTCACATCGGGGAAGTCTGTCTCCTTGTAACACTACTACTACGACTGAACCGCAGAATTTCTCCATGCTCAGGCACTTCCCTTGTTTTGGGAACATATTAAGGTTAATATTTATTAATAACCAAGAAGCACTGTTTCCAAGATAAAACCAAAGCTTAGGCATCATTTAACCACCAAAGCAATGCTATTTTAGTCAAACTAGAATTAGAGTCAAGAACCATGGCCTTTTTATTTTTTTTGTAACAGTCCACTTTTATTCTTAAAAGAAAGCAGGGATAAGGTAGCATTTATTTTTTAAATCGCTTTTCTAATATTGGGTAAAAATTGTAGGACATGAACAATAGCCATATTGCGGCAACCAGCTTGCTAGAATATACCCCAAAAACTTTGCATTCCAAATGAAAGCAGCAGACCTACATGGCTCATGGCACTCTCTTGCAAGTGATGTCAATGGTCAATAACAGACCAATAGTATTCCCCTGAATCCATCAGGCATACATAAGTGCTAATAAAGAGAAAAAGGAAATGTTCTTTCGTGAAGAAGCTATCAATAGTTTTGTATTAAGTGATGGTATAAGAATAAAGACTGGCCCTCACTCGGAAAGCCGGTCTGCTTTGGAAACACGCAGTCACAGCTGTGACTAAATCAACCAAACTAGGCATCACCAAAAGTTATTAAGAACATATTTTTCCTCAGCCTAACTGTTCTGCTTTATATATTATTCACTCAGCCAGCTGCAAAGCCCTCTCCCATTCTTGGTGATTTCAACAGCAGTAGTTCTTGAAGCTTTTATACGTTTAGAATAGGTATATAAAAATACGTATAGCATTTAGTGTTTACACTAAGTGACCTTAAAAGAGAACTTTTTATATTTATCAAGCTTAAGCATAAGTTGTCCCCTACCCTGATGAAGAACATTCATATCCAAGTTCTAAGGAATGTAAGCCAAAATCCAATATTTTTTCTCTTCAAGGTTGTCTATCTCCCCAGCTTTAAATTCTCCCTCTTTCAGAATCCTATCTGGCACATGGAGGAGATTTTTTCAATAAATCAATACTGTAATAAAAAATGACTGTTTCTACGTACTCCACATATTAAGTCAGTTTCTCTTATACAGATAAAATCATTCACCTTATGCTCTATATTTGACATTCATTTTTAATAACAGACCTTAATAAAAGAAGCACCTGGCAAAAATGTGAATCTAAAATATCACTATGTTAAATCTTGTCTGCTTTGACATAATAGCTAATCGCTTAATTTCGTTTCAGAAAGAATGATAACATTTTTCTGTTTTCAAAGTATACTTTTGAAAAAGAATACCATCTGAAAAAAAAGCTATGAGTATGCATGTTAAGTAATGGCTATCATTTTTTTGTCAGCAAATGGAAGGCTACTGTTTTCAGCAAGAATGAAATTAGAAGTTGAACCATGAAAAAATGTGAAAACCAAAGCCAAATTATATGCTTTTCCCTAAAATTATTATAGTATAAATATCCCTTGTCACGGTTTAACCCCAGCCAGCAGCTAAGCACCACACAGCTGTTCACTCATTCCCCCACACTGGGATGGGGGAGAGAACAGGAAAAGTGAGAAAACTCATGGGTTGAGATATAGCCAGTTTCATAGGTAAAGCAAAAGCCACACTCAACCGAAGCAATAAAGGAATTCATTCATCACTTCTCATGGGCAGGCAGGTGTTTGGCCATCCCGAGGAAAACAGGACTCCATCACATGCAATGGCGACTTGGGACAACAAATGTCATCGCTCCAAACATGCCCTCTTCCTCCTTCTCCCAATATTATATGCTGAGCATGACTCCATATGGTATGGGATACCACAGTGGTCAGTTGGAATCAGCTGTCCTGGCTGTGTCCCCTCCAGTTTCTTGTGCACCCACAGCCTCCTTGCTGGAGAAGGATGAGAAGTAGAAAAAGCCTTCAGGCTGTGCAAGCACTGCTCAGCGGTAAGGAAAATATCCTTGAATTAGCAACACTCTTCCCAGCCCAAATCCAAAACACATCCCCATATTAACTACTGTGGAGAAAATTCTCTCTATCCCAGCCAAAGCAAACACATGCTTGTAGCACCTGTACGGAAAATAACGCATACCTGATAAAACTGCTCTCCAGCACATGTACACACAAAGAACAAATTGCCTTCCAAAATTTTAACAGGAGAATTTTCAAAACCAATTTTTTGTCTCATTCCATGAAATTAGTTGAAAGAGGAGGCAAAGCTTAAGAAACTCTTTGAGCAATACCAGCAACCAAAAAATATCTGCAGGTTCTGCTAAATACCATCATCCCAAAATGGGCTTTGCTAATTTGGGGATAGCCATCCTGACAGCAGCTGCAACTTGAATCACTGTGTTTTGAGCAAAGCTCTGTTCTGTCCTGATGTAAACAACACTGAAGAGATGGACAAGGTGTAGAGTTCCAAAAAACACAATCAACATCATTTACAGCACATGCCTCCGCTTCATACCAATTACTTACCCAGATGTTTCCATCTTGGTGGTATGGTTTCCAATTTCTCCCTGTATCACTGTAGAGCATCCGATACTGAGTGACCCAGTCAGAGCTGCTGTACCTGCCTTGAGTTGCAATGGCACTGATCTGCTTCCTATTCCCAAAATCCACTTGCAGCCATTGGTAATGATCGCTGTCTGATGGAGACCAACCTCCTGCACCTGTTGTGTTGAAACAGAAGAGAGATTTATATCTCAGGCAGTTGCTTTGATGTGAACTCATTGCGAAGATGCCGATTGCTGGAAGTCAGCCCAGCTGAGAGGAACAGAATACCAAAAAAATTTGTACACATACGAAAGAAATATGAGTTCCTCTTTTCAAAAGAATGCAGAACAAACTTTAGCACAGGCTTTAAGTACACTAACTCTGTTGCCCTAATCCTATTTTGATATAATTATAATGACTTATTGGAATGCCTGCTAGCCAATCAATGCCTTCATAATGCCTTAATTACAGATTACTACTTTTTGCCAAATTATAATTGTTCAAGGGTTGACCAATTTTCCATGAAGTCCTTTGTCAGAGTAAGAACAAAATCAATAAAAGTTTTGCATTTTCTATGCCTTTTCAATAACATTTCAAGTTGAACAGATGATATAGATAAAAAGCCAGGAAATAAGAGCTAGATCTCTACTTTTCTATGTTTCACTATGGTGCCCAAACAGAAAGATCTACCAGAAGAATTGAGAAAGGAGCAGGTACTGCAGGGCTAGATCCAGTTTTGATCTGCTGGTTGTACAAGATGTCACAGATTACATTGGCAGATGCCTTACACAAGTGTTATTGCTCTTTATGGGTTTATGAATTAACTTGACAGTAATACTATTAATATTCTTCTCAGCCACTAGACTACATTACTCTGTTCTAAATAAAGAAGGCCAGTGATGCATAGATAAATGCAGTATTGAGACATTAATGCAATTTCTTATTCTGAAATAAAAATATTAAGGGGAAAACCATATTAGGACTCTTCAGAGAATAATAAAATTTCTCAGATAGATGTTATAATGATATAGCTATTATAATGGTAAGTATTAGGAAATATGTGAAATAAAAACCCTCATTTATCAATACATAGAAAAAGTTGACTATCATTCTCTTTATAATCATAACAGACATTAATACACAGAAAACAAAACATTTACAGACTTGATGTGATTTACAGGGGTTTTATTTTGCTTTTAGCTTTGAACCAAATAAATGTCTTGGCACACCATCAAATCATGTCGTCTAGTCCATGGGCCAATTTTTGTTGCTTTTAATTTCACTCATCGTCTTCAATTGATGTCACAAGCCTCGCCTGCTTGCCAAACAAGAAACTTTGCTGTACTGCGTCTTATATACTCCCATCATTAGGCGGCAGCATTGCCTCAGTCTTAGGCAACCCTAAAACTCATTCAGCTGCTACAGGTGTTAACGTTTGCAGGTCATTGGACATTTTAATGTTGTCATATCAACAGAATGATCTGATGCCTTAAGTGGCTGCCTTTCATTGTAGTTAAAAGTGTAGCACTACATCAACGACAACTAATTTGTTAAAATTTTCAACGTTTGCAATCAATGTTTTCTCCCTGCTCCACCCAGAAAAGTAAACAGGATACTTTAGCTGGAAGGAATAGTTACATGCTATTTAAAACAAACCCAAAAAAACCACCCTTACTGAAAAGCACTTGCAGTAAAAAAAATTCCCACATATTCCCAAATTCAAACTGTAGTTTTGCAGAGCATTCTCTGATCATTCAAAACAGAATACAGCTTCTTCATAACTACTAAGCATGGAGATTGGAACAGTTAGCTCTACATACTTGTTGTAATAGCAGAGATGACATTTTCTCTCCCTATCCTAAGATCCTCATCAAATTGACATTTCTGAGACTGATGGCACACAAAAGATAAGAAGTTGCCACTGTACAAAAGCCATCTTTGTAAAAAAACCCTTTGCTGGCTACAGAAAAAATATAAGGTTCAGATGTGAGCATTTAAAAAAATATTTATGAAAGGCAAAGTTAAAAAGTCAATCAATAAAATTTTCTTCATCAATGCAATTGTTGAAAAAGTATGAGATACTATAGTGCTATGAAGGTTAAAATAGATATTATGGTTTTTACACATTTTACTTATGCAGGAGATTTACATTAAACCAGGAGATTTTGGTAAGCACATTTAAAGGAAAAGACTTTGAAGCATAACAAGATATAATTTCTTTATTTAGTACCTTCATGTTACTGAGACAAGAGTTTGGCCTTCTGTAATTGATAAACATTCATTGTAAATTGCAACTAGGTTTCAAAGAGTCTTCACCTACCAATCCTTTGAAAAGTTTGTAAAAATCGAGTGCTAGCATTCCTTTTCTCAGTTGTTTATTTTTATGTAAGAAGAGTTGGAAAGCATTTTTCACATCATGACCAAGAAAAGTTAGAGAGATGTGACACAGTAGTCACATCTAGGCCATGAGATGGAAACACTGGTGTTGCAAGACAGACTGCCCTATGACCATTTCTTACAAGTAAGAGATAAGACTTAGCCAATGTCGCAAAGAGCGGCAAACAATATTATCCCATATCTTAGTTTCAGATTTTCCTTCTGGCTTTTCCAAGCAAGTAAAGAAATAAATAGTCGAAAGGATGAAGGAGAAACACGCTGCATTACAGCTAAATGTGCTGCTGAGCAGACCAGCATGGTAAGGGAATGGTGATCAGTCTGAGCTGGCAGGGCAATCCTCAGCCAGCCCTGAGGAAACGGCCTGTGAGCATCAATTAACATGGTCCTCTTCCACTTTGATTCACCAAGATGTGTAATTTGGGGTAGAGGACTACTTTGTTCATTTTTTTGCTGATACATATGACCTTTAGTGGTTCGATCATCCTTTTTTTTTTTTAATTTTTTTTTTTCAGATGCATGCTTTTAATAGGTTATGAAAATGTATTACATACAAATTTCCCTGCAGTGCAATCCTGAAAACACCCTGAATTCACTGGAGGAATTTAAGTGCATTTGTGTCTCCATTCAATCTAAGCAGGTACAAAAATCTCACGTCCCCATAAATGTGCACATGCTCACAGTTCCACATATCATGAAATATTTTGTTGAATAAATCCCAGCTTCTTCACAGGAATTCAGAAGTTGGTGTGATACTGGATTGGGAAAAGAGGAGTTATTGATAAATAATATATTTTGCCTTTTTAAAGGAGTGAGGAATTTGGAAATCAAACTTAATTTCCACAATATGGCATTATTTTTTAAATAAACAGAATTTTATGGCCAATACATTATGAAAGAATAATGAAAATATCTTTAGGGAAGGATCAAAATGACAGCAATGTTAGTAGTTTTCAGGGAACATTACATCATACTGAAACTACAGTAGTGTATTAAATTTGTTGAGTAATTGCTGTTCAGCGTTATTATTCAGACCTTGGTGTAAACTGTTCATTTTTAATAGTTATAGGCTATATCCTGAATTTTATTACATTTATTATTTGCACTTTTTATTATGGCAGAGAAATAGGCACTGGATACATGTTTTTTCATAAAATGCCCCCTTTAATTCATGCACTGCCTTTTAATGACAAATAGCACAATATACTATGAAATCAATGAGAGTTACAAATTAGAAGTAGATTAGAGCTTAAAAAATTGTTTTAAAGATACTAAACAGATGCATATAATACAGTTTCCCTAAAAAAGGTAAGGAGCATTTATGGAGTTTTTTGGTAGCAAAGGTGCAATAAATTCAATCGCAGACAATATCTGCTTCCTATTTTTATTTTTATGCTATTCCAGAATTTAATGTGATTAAACATAGTCACCCAGTCAGCAGCCAAAATAATTGACTCAGTGACATGAAGCAAGAGAGTCGCTGGATACTCTGGATTTATACCACGTAGCACTCCACACCACACCCAGGACAACTCATTTCAACTCGAGCAAGAATGACTGCACATGAATTTTTGTTAATAGAGAACTCCAAGTTCAACAAGAGTAAAGTCAGCACTGAGCATGTGTCCCAAGTATCTTTGAGGATCCAAGAAACTTTCTTGTGCATAAAAGCCTATAAGTCTCAATCAACAAAGCCAGCCAGAGCATATTTGTGATAAAAGGCGGCTATGAAAGATTTCACAAAGCTTTATTTTCAAAACAAGTCATTTGATCTGCTCCTACTGCAGACTGACCAAACTACTGAAACAAACACTCATGATAAGTCTTATCATGCAGAAGACATAAAGCTGTCTTCAGAATGCTAAGAACTTGTAAAAGTGGAAATTGTTAATGATTTTACACCAAATAGAAACAATTGCTAACAAACAGTATTAGCTTCATTACAAGAGTTGAAGTTCAAAGACTTAATTTGTTAAAATTATGAACATTCCAATGTGTTTCATGACTTTATGGCATTTTATTCCACAGGTTTGTTCTGTGTAACACAAAGCAGCACAAAAAACATAGTCTATCTCTGAATGACACATGTAAAAGATAGGACAATCCATTTCTAGGAGTATAAAGAACTTAAGTCAACATGGGCCTATTTTTTTCATGTATAATTTCTTGTTTTTAATTAATTACACATTTCTGTTCCCTATTCAAAGTTGGGGAGTGAGTTACCTCCCCTTTACTGCACACAAAGACAGCCAACATGATGAGTTAGCCTTACTTTCTTATCATTCCCCACGATGAATTGTCAGTAAGCAGCAAAGCTGGGATAGGCTCACAGATTTTATATTTTGAGCTGAACTGTCATAGGCTATTGAGTTTACAGATCTACAAGAAGGGGGACACCGACGATTTTTGAAAATGTCTGTTCCATTTCAGTTAGAAATCATTCTTTTGAAAATTTTGAACTTCCATTTTCATTCGTGACGAAAACTGGAAACATTAATTTGCCCTGGAAGAACTCATTCTTGTTTTAGTCTCACTTGTTCATCACTCCCTACTTCAAATCACAAAATTAAAAATATCGGTACTGCAGTAAGTGCTGATAGTGTTCTATCAGTAAGTAGTGATAGCGTTCTACTATTTTCAAATCAGTAATAAAAAAGTTTCAATGACATGAATTAAAAAAGGAGAGGATCCTTACTCAGATATTTCATTAGAAAGCAAATTATAGATGTAGGATGTAAGTTTTGTGGTAGTTACAATTCAGGGGTTCATTTTATCTAATAATAGAATAATTCTATAGCCTTTCAGCAAGGAAACAAAAAATATGCCTTTTTTAATAATTATGTAATAATAGCCTGAAACATTCCTAGAGTTTGAATCTTCTTATTTGTATGGGAAAACCACAACATAATCTTTCAATGAGAAATAACACTTTCTAGGTCACTGCAATAGCATGAAATCAATACTGTTTGATACCTTGCTATTTTCCAAGACATTGCTTGTCATTCCGCTACATAAAAGATAAATCAAGACCAAAAAGAAATCTTTGAAATACTGAGATCATTCATTTGCTGCACTTCAGAGAAAATATGGGCAGCCATTTTCTACAGTACCCTAGAAAACAATATAAGAGACCCAAACTTCTAAATGGCATAAATCTACCTGCGCTGTTTGTCACCATTGCAGTTAAGTAGGACATCAATGGAGGTTTTCATTTTTGCCTTGTCTTCCTCTGTCCATTTTATAATACAGCGTAGATAAAGACATTACTCAGAGAAAATAAAACGCTTCCAGCTGTGAGGCCCCCAACATAGAAAGGATGTGGAGCTATTGGAGTAAATTCAGAGGAAGTCACAAGATGCTCAGAGGGCTGGAGCACATCTTCTATGAAGACAGGCTGAGAAAGTCGGGATTGTTCAGCCTTGAAAAGAGGAGACTTCGGGGTGAATTAATTGTAGTCTTCTAGTGCCTGAAGGGAGCCTACAAGAATGATGGAGAGAGACTTTTTCCTAAGGGTGTGTAGCGACAGGACAAGGGGGAATGGCTTCAAACTGAAAGGGAGTAGGTTTAGATTAGAAATACGGAAGAAATTCTTTACGTGGAGGGTGGTGAGACACTACAACAAGTTGCCCAGAGAAGCTGTGGATGCCCCATTCCTGTCAGTGTTCAAGGTCAGGTTGAACGGGGCTTTTTGGTCTGGTAGAAGATGTTGAAACTAGATGACCTTTAAGGCCCCTTCCAGTCCTGGAACACTACTGTGGGTCTAGTCACACTGAGAAAAGTTGTGCTTATACAGAAATCTTGGATGATTGAAGACTTAACACTTCAAGCTGCTTTGAGGGAGGGTCGCATTTACCATGTGTTTGATAGAGTCCTCCAAGAAAGATGCTCCAGTCCTCATACAGGGCTTCACTTCTAATTGAAGCACTCTTTTCCTGATACTGGCATGGACAAACATTTATTTCCTTATCATAAACAGCATGCATTTGTTTATTTCTTGTATCCATCTGCTGTTCTAGCTAAATTTGGATTTATAATCCATTCCCTATCTTCAGGGTAGGGATTAGCTTTTGCATTTCTGAAAAGCTCTTCTTTTCAGCACATAACAGTAGGGATGCATTTGCAGACAAGACCATGCAAAACACCGATTGTGGGCAAATAATGAACATTCTGCTTCAGAACAAGGAAAGGCTGATATTTAGAATGTAAAAAATACTGAGAAAATAGCAGCATGAGAGAAGAAGAGAACAAAAATGACGACTAGAAATCTTCTTCTCTAGAATTCACTATTAGAATCTATTCCAAATCAAACCATATTTACTAGAAACTGGCAAATTAGATCCAACCTTTGACCTACTTCTCCATGAGTTTCAACAGCTTTCTAGAAGTGCAGCAAGAATTAGGAGCCAGTTAGCTCTGAAGCTCTAAGCTCCCTGTAAAATACATCTAATAAAATCTTCTACTCCATTTTGAAGAAGTAGAAGATTGGAAAGATCCAATATTCATTCCTCAAATTAGCCTTCCTTCATAGCAGATGAAAGATGCAAGCCTATAAAGGGGATACACTTTTCATTTCTTTAAACCATGTAAAACAACTTTTTTTTTTTTCTGTTTTGGTGGAGGAGAGTAAGGATCAGCCCTTATTCACTTTAGCAAAATACTTTTTTGGACTAATTTTAGAAGACTTGCCTTCTAGTAAAATAACAGACAGGATGTGTGTGTGTGTAAAAAACCCTAATTATATTTCTTAAAATGATTTTATTTTCATTTAAAAACCTGAAAGTTAAAAGTAGAAATAACCCAGGGGATAACAGTTCTTATCAGGATACAGTCCACATAGATCTTTTTTAAAAGAATATTAAAATCACTATATTATTTTTTAAATCCCAATAGATTTTTCTTACAGTAAATGCAATTAAAATAAATCCCTTGATGTAGTGTCTGCTTCTTAATACCCACTGCTTCCTAGTATATCTTAACTGAGCACACACCACATATGAGGGAATGAACAGTCAATCTGCCCTAAGGAGCAGTGGCGATATCTAACAAAAATTGATGCAAAAGAGATCCCATTGTTGTCATTCACAGTTGTCAGACTCAAAGTAGGGGAAAAAAAGTCATAAACCTGAGGAATCTCATATCCTGATTTCACTGTTGGGGAACAAACACTTTGCAGCTTTGGTTATTTTAATGAACACATCACTTTAAACTATGTCTTTCCCATCTGTTCTGCTTTCTAATTACATATGCAAAAAGAAGCTCATTCACAACTGCATCCTAATGGAATCTTAAACAAAACTTGGACGAGATTTAAATATTCTGTGCACATCATCTGTATTCAAGGCATCAAGCAGCTTCTTCTCCATGAGGTGTTTTCTTGTTTTCTAGGCGGAAAGTTGAGGCAAGGCAACGGATCGCTGCACCCTGGCATACAAATCCCTTGCATACAAAATAAGCACCGTGGCATACAAAAGACGAGGTAGAGAGCAGAGAGATCTCCCTTTCCTCACATCACCTTTGCAAGTACCACGACACAAATCTCTCATTGTATGTTTATGCATTGCAGCACTGGGGTTTTCCTGACAACTCAGGTCATATCCCTGGCAAGAACTAGCAAGTGTAGAGTTAATGGATAGCAGATACTACCTCTGCAGTGCCTCTGCTGAGCAATCGAGCCCTGATTAGCAGATTCTTATCCAAGATTTTAATGATGGTCAGATCACAAAAAGCAAAGTTTTACTTACTGTGATTGAATAGCATTCAATATAAAATATATCACTTTAAAATACAGATACGAGCTCATTACGACACTTCCTTGTAACCGCTGTGATCCTTCCTTAGTAGAGATACCACAGAAAAAGGAATTAGGCTATTCCAGCACCTGATTTATACCATTTCAGTAGCAACGAGATGCCTAAACACTTTAGTCACTTAGGTCATCCTGTTCCCATTAGTTGAGCCCACAAATTTTTGGAACGCAAAGCTGAATTACTGAAAGTTATGTCATGGTGTTCCGGCCTATCTTGATTAATATTTTTCCCTCAAATGATTGCACATGAAAAGTGATTAAATTATACAGTTCAGGTTTACATATCTTGTTTTGTGTCAAGTCTTCAGCCATAAAAGATAAAAGCTGAACTTCTAGTCTTACAGAGACTTGCTGTATGAGATCCTGAAGGGAATCTCGTTTCTGCCACTGTGCTTCAGTATATACCAGTGTTCTAGTGATGTGCAAACAGCACTCACGGTTTTCTATCTATGTTTTTTGACTGCAAATCTCCTGGTCTGTATCTCTAACTAGAAAATCTCCCTTGAAATGCCATGCTCATGGCGTACTCCCTCCAGCTCTTTCAGGCCCTTAAAGAGTTTTAGCCCAGCAAGTAGGAAAAAAAAAAAATTACCTGGCTCCTGACATTCAATACAGTGAAGTCCAGCTCCCTTAATGATTGCCAACAGTCAACCTTTGCTGGCTGCTGCTGATGTTTGCAACACCCACTTGGGCTCAGCACCTGGACTGCTACAGAATCTGAAAACTGCACACTTTTTCTCTGTTACTCTTTTTACATTTCCACCAGTTTGTTGTTCTTACTGCTGTTTGTGTGGTTTGGGGTTTCTAGTTTGCTTGGTTTTTTATAAGGTTCTTCTTTTGAGATTGGCAAGAAAGAATCCATTCAGGAATATAGTCAGGTTGAAGACTCTTCCCTAGTGTTTCCTATCCAGGCTAAACCTGCTTTTCCTCTATATACTTTTCCATCTGCTCAAAATTTCAAACTTGAATTCCCATTTTACAGGAATTTATGAGAAGCTGGTCTCAACCCAAATGGTGGTGAATTCTCAAAACTCAAAATTGTTAATAAAGCAGTCTGAAATATTCCTCTCTTCTTGAGTAGTAAAATGCTGTGCATTTTGATAATTTTCCACAAAAAATTGTAAGTGAACCTAATGAATTATACTACAGAGGTTCTCATTCATGGAACAAAACTACTGAAAGTAAAAAATAAATAAGCCATTGCAACTGAAATTTTCTGAATAGCCAAAAACAGTTTTCTGATTCTTTTCCGTACGCAAATTGCCTAGAAAATTAACAGTTAGAGGGAGATATACTACCCTCTTATTTGTGTCAATGTGGTATTGGCCCAATCCTGAGAAAAGGACAAGACTCTTCCCTGTCTGCCTCATTGATTAGCCACTGCTTCCAAATGCTTCTGCAAATCAGACCTTGATCAAGATATCACAGGAGCTCCGATATAACCAGTGCCATGCATGAATATAAGCTACTGGTACTGCTCAATCTGTCCTAGTAAACGTGCTTAATTCTACTGGTTTTTGCTTCAGCAAGCAGGAGCACAGAATTGTGAAATATTGAGAGATGACTTTTGAAATCTAATATACAGCTGACTCAAGGGGTTTGTGGCATTTTCTGTTTTAGCAAAGCTAAAAGATAATTTTTTTTCATTACTACATCTATTGCAAGCAGTACCGAGATCCTTATCCTTTCTCTCCATTAAGAAAATATATTCCATTTGTAAAAATTACTCTGCACTGCATCCTTTTTAGTGATGGAAGCTCATATCACGCCTTTTATTATGCTAATAGCAAAACGTTTATTGATATCATATGCAGAGTTACAACAACATGAGAGGAACAATTTTATTCTTTATTTTAATTTGCAAAATAATATGTTCATTTCAAGATAGGACTATACTACAGTAGGATTCAACTTTTTAGGGCAGCGATTTGCCTGAAGTCTATGGTAAACTACTAATAAATAATGACGATTCCCTAATGAGTTTATACTCCTTGGAGCCAAAACATAGCACGGTAAACAAAAATCATTATAATCACGTGAGACTATATGAAGGGGAAAATAAAAAAAGCCAGCAGAGGAAGTTATAACACTAATAAAAGTATCAGTGCTCTTATCAGTGGCATCAAATGTTAATTTACCCTCATGAGATTAACTAATCTGATACATTTTAGACACTAATCAGGGTAAGAAATTCTGCTAGGATTTTTATTCAATATAAATTAATGAGAACTCAAAGTTCATTCAGCAGAGCATTTCAAAAATTGCACTATAATAAATTAAAAGCCCCAAATGCCCACTCCAACCCTTCTTTTTAAAATTTTAACCCACAGAAGGGATGAGAATATGGAAATGTTAGCTTTAGAGTAGGAAGGTTCAACATACAGAGTCTGGGGAAGGATTCAAAGCAGGATTTAACTTCAGGTGTCCTGAATCATCCTCACTTCTCCCCCTGCCTCAGTTAGCCCTCTAACACTCTTAGGATGGCATGGCTCCCTAGGCTGAAATTATTCTCACTGCAGCTTCCACACTCTTCATTTAAACTCTTCAGGCTGCAGATTGAAATACTTGTTCTGAATGCATTTTTTTCAACACTGTCAGTCAAGACTCAACACTGCTGAGAAGAAAAAAGAATTTTGCATGTCTAGTCTAACTCTGTATACCCACTCCCCCAACAAAAGGAAAAAAACCCCACCCCCTCAAACAGCTAGACTGCAGATTGGACCTAAGTAATTTCTGTTGGTACGGAGCAGCAGTTGGCAGATGAAGAAACAACCACAGCTACAAAAGGAGTATTCAAGACAAAAATCATCTAACTTGGCAGAAGCAATGCCCGGGCAAGAAAAGACCTAAGTGAGGATAAAAATAGCTTTAGTTTGTGTGCATGTAAGCTGCTGTAACACATCATTTGCCTCACACAGACAACTGTGAAAATAAACAGTATTCTGAAACTTTATGAGAAATACTGTATGGCTAAAGCTAATAATTTCCCCTACTTCACCATAAATGCGCAACCCAGGGTTCTATCCTCATAGAGCTTGCTGCTCTGACCTTACAGGAATTACATCATTCTCTTCTTAAACAAAGCTCATGGTTTTTCCTGCATGCTGAAACAAGCAAATCTTACTAGCAGTCTTCAAGGAAATTTCCATCTGCTGAGCCTTGACAAGGAAACAGTACTGCAGCTCAAGACAAATTGTCCAGGAACATCCATGCAACTGTATGACAGCTTTTCCATGCTCTCCTGATTCACTTTTATGTTGAAGAAAGCCACTTATCACAGACAGTTACTGTTACTCTGCTTTCAGCTACACGGATATGATTCCTACTGAAGACAAAGGGATTTTCCTTATGGCAGAATCCCAGGAAATAAGTATGCAGCAAGAGCTTATAAAGCGCTAAAGTAGCTAAATCACTACTTCTGTAAAAATTGAATCCTATGATTATTGTGCTATAAAAATGTTTTAAACAGGCAAAACCACATGGCTTAAGAAGGGAAAGTAAGGTATTATAATTGTTTCTATTGTGGTTAGAACATAGGGTTAAATGCAAGTCTTTGGAAAGAACGAAAGAGAAAAAATATATGCTGTTAATTGTGGGTTTAAAAGCATCTTATCCCATAATTTCGCTTCTGATTTGGTAATGTTAATTAAGCATCAAAAAATCAGAGTCACTTATAAGACCTGGCTAATGCTTATGAAGCCATTGCAACTTTTTTTGTCTTTTATTTTTTATTACTACAATGAATTTCTTTTTCCTTATTAGTAGAGGCAAAATATCATTTGGAGAAAAAAAGTTTTATTTGCCATAGATTTTACAAAGCAAATTTGTCACAAATGTTAGTCCAGTAAAAACATTTATGTCCGTAGCTATATTAATTTGATATACCAAAATGTATAATATATCATGAAGTTATTCCTGACACACTCCAGAAAACTGGGTTGACTGCATCCCACTGTACTTCCCTTCCACCATGTATCAGAGATTAAAACTTTGCATGAGAATGAAGGTATCCAATCTGGAGACGTTCTGAATTTGTTCAAAGAATATGGCACCCACTTTCTGATCCTAATTTCATGGATTGCAATACATTCCTGCCACAATGTCACATATCACCGGCTTCTCCTTGGATCCTGACACACAATATCTCAACGACAGGCACAGCTCTACTTTCCCAGGCTGTGTGCATCACTTGAGAGGTATTTCTTTGCTGTTTTTCTCCTCCTGATGCCTCTTGTTTTTGCAGCTTTTGTTTTCTAACCCCAGACACCACTTCCCCATTCAACTGGGAATTGTAATTTTCCTGTGCTACCCTAAATTCAGTGGAGGACCAAAAAGGTAGGGAGCTGGAACACTCATTCTGTGAGGAGAGACTGAATGACCAGGCCTTGTTCAGCCTTGAAAAGAGATGAGAAGCGGTAATATTGTGTGATCTGACTGTCTTACACAGGCTAAGGTATTTCACATTATTAAGATCATAAAAGAAGGGCCTTACTCCCTCAAAGCTTTTTTACTCTCCTTAAATAAGAACCTCCAACCTACAAGGGCTCGAAGCTTTCCTGAAATTCTGTTGCTAAATTTGCCAAGTCAGGTAGTATTTCTGCTCTAGAAAACAACTCAATAATAAATTCTCCTGATTTTACTTTTTTATTTTCCCTTAAAAAAAATTGCTCTGTATTGCATAATCAGCACTAGCAACTATTTTCTACATCAGGATAATACATTAACTCTCCATATGACATTGACCTCTACTTATTCATTATATCACTTGGTATTATATTTCTTAAGAATTCTTGATATTGGGAAGTCTTACTGCCATGGAAGTGGATTTCTTCAATTTTCATATTTTCCCACCTGATATCTCATGGTCAACAATCTCCAATTTTTTTCTGAATAGGAATTTTGGGAATGCTTTGGGGTGACTTTATGATGTGTATCCCCTATTGCCTGCTCTATGCCCAGACATGAATCCTGTGCCTTTCTGTGCCTTTAAAGCTAGGTCCAGGAGAGGGGGGGGGAATCAGTGGAATTCTTTCGGTGACCTGTGTTCAAAAAACACAGATAACTCTGCTCGTTCTCTCCCCAGCTCTTGGCTCTCTGCAGCAGGGCAGAGAGGTTCATTCTTTTGCCTTTTAGCTAGCTTCTTGTTCATTAGCTGAAGTAAGGAGTTTTCCGG
>VZTA01008731.1:123650-187969 GCA_013398855.1 Mohoua ochrocephala | reverse complement strand
TGCCCGGAGAAGCTGGGGCTGCCCCTGGATCCCTGGAAGTGTTCAAGGCCAGGTTGGATGGGGCTGGGAGCAACCTGGGATAGTGGAAGGTGCCCATGGCAGTGGGGTTGGAACTAGATTATCTTTAAGATCCCTTCTGACCTAAACCATTCTATGATTTTTAAAACAATGCATGACAAATACAAAAGCTTTGATTTTACTTCCCCTTAACACTTGCCTTTTGATTTTTTTCTTTGCCTTGCTGTTTAACTCATATTTTGATATGAAATGACAATTTTGTCGGGGGCGGGCGCAGCGCCTGGCTCTGCTGCCTCTGCTCTTTTGTCCCTTCCGCCCCCTTAAAGGAAAGAAGCACATGAGTGGAATTGCGTACCGAAGGTCAGGGATCGCTCGCAGAATTGTGCCTCTGCATTATTTACAGCTAAACTGCTGCTGTTGTCGGATACAAGGGCCTCTGCATGCAGCAGTGGCTTTCTGGCCATCGCAGAGGGACCTGCAAATACTGTCTCGGTTCTTTCAGCGTTGGGGATTATGGATAGCTTTTGGCAGTATTTCGCTGTTTAAAATGACTAAAATAATTCCATTATGGTTTTTTTAGCAAGTTTGAGAGCTTGGTGTCTCTTTTGGTTTGCAGCTGATGATTTTGAACCTTCATCTATAGATGAGGTTTTTGTCAGGTAAAATTAGGGGAGAGTAGGAAATGTCCAAAAAAATGGAACATCTGTTAAAGAGTGGGAGCCAGGGTTCATGTTCTTCCTCTCTCCGACTTCAAGAGAAGTCTCCGTGGGGACACTTTTTTCTGCCTTGTAATCTGTAACCTTATTTGAACCTTTCAGTCCGCTGAGATTAAATCGTGGGTGTAATGGTTTTTGCAATCAGGAAAGCAGCAGCAAAAAAAAAAAAGCAAACAAGAACAACAAAAAAAGTTAAAACAAAACGAAACCAAACAACAGTTATGATGACCAGTTTGCCATATGTGCCTGTTTTACTGCTGTGTGTACGCGGTTGCATGTACTGTTTGTAATGCCCTGGCTTCTGCCTGTGCTGGAACTTCTCCGGGTTTAAACATGTTTGTCCTAGTAGGGCTCTTTTGGAATTACCATAAGAAGCCTGGAGGAGGGAGTGTTGTCTCCAAGCCCAGGGACTGTATTCACACCGCTGTGCCTTCTCTGGGGCACTGTAACCTGTTCTAACTGAGTCAGAGCAACCTGTGATGGCAATAAGAAAATTATATTAAACCATGATTATAACTTACTTCTCTGTTTTTCAATGAGCGTCATTGTAAGGGAGGAAAACCAGGATGGTAAAAATCCTAATGGAAGGCAAGAGTTTTCAGCTTTTAATGTGAACTGCTGAGTGAAGACCAGATGGCTGTATGAACAGATAGAATGGCTAGAATTTAAATTTCTGTTGAAGTAAAACAAAAGTTTCTGTCAGTTGCATGAATGAACTCCCACATGCCAGCGGAATGCATGATGGATGACAGTAGTGGAAAGAAGTGGGGTCTCTGGATCTAGTGCAAAAAACCCCCATACCAGGCAAAAATCTCCTGTTCATCTTTTGTTAAGTTATGAGCAAAAAATTCATACTGGAGCTTGGCGCCTGTTCTAAAGCATTGGGTAACACACCAGTATGCTGAGGAAGCATTAACGAGATTAGCCACATACATTTATATATATATATATGTAAGTGCTCCATGTCTGATATGTGGGTGCTTAAAATCCCAGTGAAACAGGAAGCTGCTGCAGCAGCCTCTGAGCATCTGACTAGTTTAATCCGGAGTCGTGACTAATGAGACAGGACCAGGATGTGGTACACAAGTTTTGCCATGTGTATTAGTGGATGTTCACTTGGCACTCTGACAATTTGTGGAACACAGGTGAGAGCTGGTGGGAGTAAGTGGACTTGCGGGTATCAGAGAGCAAGATCAGATTGGAAGGATTTGCCTGGAGCTGGTGGGAACTCCTGTTGTTCCTCTCTGCTGCAGCTCACGCCTGAGCTCCTTGCTGCTTCACACGTTCCGTCTCCTGTAACAGATTACCAGCTGCTTTTGTAGAAGTAATTCGATCCTAATCTTTCCGTGTGCTCTGAGGATTTTATTTATACTGTAGCCAATCTGCTTTGGCATAGAATAATGAGATTAGTATTGCAGAAATTAGTGCGGGTTAAATATTCTTGGTTTAAGTGTGTACTTGATCAATATTATTGTTTCTTACCGTTGTTGCTATAATACTGGAAAGTGGAAATGCTGAAACTTCACACTCTATCTGCTGTGATAGACTGTAAACTGAATGCAAGGTACTTTTGTTTTTTCAAATAGCTCTGTAGAAAGGATTCTCAGATTGAGTGCTATTGAGGCAACATCTGCAGTATTGAAAGGCAGGAGGTTGAAACCAAAGCTTTTACCCTTTCTAAAAGCTGTACACATTTTTCTTCATAACAATTTCCTATGTTATTTAAAATTCTCCTTGGGAGAGGAGAGATAATTAAGGGAAAAGGCAGTGTATGAGTTACATTTGTTTGAAATACATTTCTTTCCTAAGTCTTTAAAGTTTTATTGATTTCTGGAGTTGCGGTGGTTTAGTGCTCCTTCTACCAGGACCAGAAATAACATTTGTAGGACATAATTTGTTTTGGGTTGTCTGGGTGTCGTATGTTGTGAGTGATACTCAAGTCAAGGTTGGTGGTTTCTTGTTAATTTGCAGAGAATTGTGTATTTGTTTAAAATTTTGAACCAGCTGGCTTTCCCTCTGTCTCAGTAAAAATGAGTGCCTGCTCTAATAAGTCTCCAGTATTAGGCCGGATACTTAATTGGTGTATCTTTGAATAACCTGGTTTTAACTCTTACAAAACTGTCGTTTGACTTCACACACTACTTATTTCCCAATACTTCCACATTAATGCAGGAACAGCCAGACCAGTAGAACTGGTCTGTAGTATCAGGAGCCGTGACAACCACAGTAGGGAAATAGGAGCTGTGCTTTTGCCTGTTGGTCAGAAAAATATTGTTGATAGTTAGGCTTTTATAACTTGTTCTGTTTTCCTTTCGAACTATTCCTTTTCTCCAGATGTACCTGGCAGTTCTGCCCCTGTAAGAAGCTTAGTGTTGCAACCAAGATCAACATTCAAGAATAAATACACTTAAATGGCATGTAAAATGACTGAAGGCATACCGGCATTTTCCCCTGTGATGCTCATATTGTTCCTTGATTCTGCTGGGAGTGAGATGGTCACTGGTGAGCTTCAGAAAGGCTGTGAAAAGGAACAGGTTCCGGTAGCGACTGCGCACCGAGTGGCTTTCAGAGTTACCATAAAAACGTAGTAAGTAGGAGAACATACTTTCTAGTCACTAAATAACAGTGGTGGCATGTCAGCTGTAGGCAGCTCAGTTACTGTGCGAAGCTTTGTAAGGCTGGGACTGTAAAACTGGGGTGTGGTCTGCAGTGCCCGTGCTGTGAAGGTGTGTTTCCCTGGTCATGTGTGTATCATTAAAACTCCACGAGCGATGCCACTGACACCTTGAAATGCTGCACCTGTATGGAGGGCTCAATTTTTGTGGATTCAGTTGTGGTATCAGTGCTACTTGGAGAGATAAAAATCTTGAGAATGAACTTCCTGTTAACATAGACTTTCCAAGATACCAGTTGGTGTCTGATTCAAAGCCTTCCTGCTTACTCTGTGGTTTGACTGAGATAGCTGTGAGTTTACAAGCACTTTTATTTTACTTTGTAGTGAATAGCATGATGTTTCCTAAATAAATTTCAGGAGTTCACTGATACTGTTCTTTGTCTAAAACTGTCCTCTGTTTGAACTTTGAATCATCAATACTTCTGTTTTTATTGGAACCTATTGATTACAGTGCAAAAAGTCATGCTGTATAGTCATCCTGCTTATGGTTGACCAGCTAAGAGGCTTATTGATAGCACAAACAGATTAGCTCAGGGATAATTCTTAGATTCAATTATGTTGGCAGATTTGCTTTAGTTAAATCGGTGAGTGGCCATACTGGAGTTGATTCTTTGCCTTATCTTGTAGCTTCTCTGGACAGGATTGTCTAACTTTGCTGTCCATTAGATGCTGAAAACCCAAAAAAGACTGCTACCCTGTAACTGTCATATTTTCTTGTGTGTGTATGTTTGGGGTTTTTTTGGTAACAGTACTGATAGATTAATTTGTTAGAGTCCTGTTGGCTTTGCTTGTGTTTATAGCAGAAGTTCAGAACACTGTAGCAGAGTACTAGAAAAAAGGAAGGAAATATGGGAAGAGCTTGGTTTAAAAGCTCTTGCAAAGTTTCATTATTGGCTCGTTTTGACATTAGACCATGCTGCTGCCCAGCAGAGCAAATTTTCCCATGGCCGTGGATTCCCTCTTCTATCCCCTTCCACATTATGGTGCTTGGAATTGAGTCCTTGATGCAGGCAAGAGCTGTTTTTAAGGTTAATTTTCGGATTGTCCATCGTGGGCAGCTGTTAGTTGGGAGCAAAGGAAGCAGTAATAGTGGATGGGACTTCAGTGTCAGGAGAGAATAGTCTTTAGTGAACATGCGCTGATTTTGAAACTGCTGCCCTCCAAGCCCTGATATAACCAACGCTAGTTGTGTGTTGGTAGATGAGATTCTGAGGCTGACAATAACCTGCTGCATATTTTTGTGCTTATGGCATGTTCTTGACTTCAAGCACCTGTATGAACAGAAGAGAGAAATACTGACCTCTCTAGAAAGGTTGCTTCTTTGGTGGATCACAGCATGGTTAGGATTGGAAGGGATTTCTGGAGGTCGTCAGGTCCAACCTCCCTGCTCAAGCAGGGTCATCCTAGAGCACTTGGCACAGGTCTGTGTCGTGGCAGCGTCTGAATATCTCCAAGGCTGGAGACTCCATTGCCTCCTTGAGCAACCTCTGTCAGTGCCTGGTCACTCTCACAGGGAAAAAGTGCTCCTGGATGTTTAGAGGGACCTGCTTGTGTTTCAGGCTGTGCCCATCACTCTGGTCTTGTCACTGGGAACCACTGAAAAAGCCCGGCTCTGTCCTCCCTCCCTGCAGGTATTTATACCCATTGATGAGATCTCCCTGAACCTTCTCATCTCCAGCTGATCAGTCCCAGCTCTCTCAGCCTCTCCTCATAGGAGGAATGTCCTGATCTTCCTCCTTTGTCTTAGTGTGCCAGTGCCTGTCCTCTCTCCAGTATGTCCATCTTTTTCTTGTACTGGAGAGCGCAGAACTGGGCACAGTACCCCAGGTGTGGCCTCACCAGTGCCGACAAGAGGGGAAGGATCACCTCTCATCTAGTTTCCCAGTTAATGGAAAAAATGTGTGAACCCCCTGCTCCACTAGGTAATAATTCCATGCTTCAAACAAAACACAGAAAAACTGCTCATCACTAGTTTTCAATGAAGTTTAAAATGATGCTGAGTTGACTTGTTCCATCTTTTAATAGAAACCAAAGGTTAGGAAAATGTTCATACAGTGGAAACATTTATAGCCTAGAGGGGAAGAATGAAAAACTATGGATACATTGAGGTAGTTACACGTGCCTCTTTGAAGAGCTTAGTTGACTGCTGTTGGAATCACTCAGTGCATTTTTGCATTGTATCTTCAACATAAATTCTAAATTTCATCTTTTTAAAGGCAGCTGCTGGTAATGTCATATTGGAATCTAATGTCAAGCAAATCAGGACCCTGTATGAATTATGGTCTGACAGCAGCCACAATTTGGTGTCCTAGGGGATGCTGAAGTGGAATTTTGTTTCAAGAGATGGGTATTTTTTTTTAAATCTCATCAAAGTCTACTGTGGGAAATGAAGGCTTTTGCTGTCCTCTTTAATGTTTACATAAGTGGAGCTCGTGTTGCTAACAACATTGCCTGTCCCAGAAAGCCTAGCTTCACTCTCAGATCCTGCACAGTTGCACATTTCGCAGGGGAGCAGCAGACGCTCCTCTGCAGCAAGCAGAAACCTTGCAGTTCAAATCCGTGCAAACCTATTGACACACACAGTGATACCTGTAAAATTAGCAGAATTGGAAAGCATTGGAAGAATGTCAAAGTCCTTAGACTGTCCTTTAAACGTGTTTTAAATGGAGTATCTTTGTCTGCAGCTGTGTCCGATCATACTGGCTATTTCTGAGGAGGTATTAAGCACTGTTGGTGTAAAGTGATGAGGTGGAAATCAGTCTTTCTTTTAGCATGCTTTTTTGCTCTAGATCTTCTGCTGTAGTCACAAATTGCACTGCTATCAGAAAGGAATGGTGGGCTTCTGTTGTGTTTGGGTAATACTGCAGTAATGATCACTTCCAGGTATTTGTGGAGGGGGTATAGACCAGGATTAACCAAAAACATTACCTTCTTGGAGCCTTTGGTCTTGTAATGAATTCTGCAAACCTGCACGTGTGAAGGCCATATCAAAATCAGTCCATTATGCCTGTGTTTCCTGAGGGTCATGTAATGTTGTCAGGAGGTGGATAAGCATGTTATGGCTTGACCCAGTGAGTTGTGACTGACCTGAGAGCCACACGTTTCCAGTATAAGGCAATCTTAACTGAAAATGCTTTTTCTAATTGTCTGAAATGTTTGTAACCTTTGATTATTCTTGTATTTGCTCGCTAGAATTTTACTCTGTAGTGGCTTTCTCAAAAACTGTGTTTTTGCAAGACATCAAAAGCCATTAGAACTAAAAGACTGAGAAAAGTTAAATATTGCATTTATCTGGCAGAGTACTTTGTCCCAAAGTCCAGAGATGTGTGTACTGTCATACTATTGGATGCATGTTATGCTATCATTTTTTTTTTTCTGCAGAGAACATTGATTTCTCCATGACATTCACTTGTACTGCTTTTATCTACTAAATGAGGTTTCATTTAGGAACTGTTGTACCTCAGGCAAATGCAACTTTCCTAAATACTTTGCCCTTTTACATTGCAAGAGCTGCAAAATATTCAATGTGAACTTCTAATGAACTGAGTTTCTTTAAGCATTCATGAATCACAAAAATCAGTCTTCTCTTACTTTGCAGTGGATGAAGGGGGGCAGCAAGATCACTTACCTCATTTGAGGTAATTCAGGAGTTCATGCTAGTACTGGAATTAAATCCAGTTCTTGTGAATCTCTGTTAAAAGGCTATCAGTCTCTTGAGGTCAGTGGATTGGCACATTCCGTAGCTATTTAGGGTCTGACAGGGTATGTGAAACAGGCAGCAACCTCAGCTGACGTGTGTGCTACACCTGCACTTTTTTTCCCTACATTACTAAGGTTGATAGTGTACATGACTAATTCTCTCACAAAAGGAAAACTTCAGGTGGCCCAAAAGACTTTCTTTCCCTGAGGAGCATATGACTTGCCCAAGTAATTTGAGTGCGTTTTACAGAAGTTTTAAGCACGTCTGGCGGATGGCTTGTGCAGGATAAGATGGTGCTACTTTTGCAGTAGTTATTTTAGTAAAATAGGTGGAATGTTAAGCTGACAATGGGATATTGCTAAAAAAAAGATCAGTATTTAAAATGGGAGCCTGGGATTTCACAGGCTGGGAACAGAGCACTTCCAAGACATTCAGTTATCTCACTTTGCTCACTGATAAATGTTCAAGGTAAGTCAGTCTCAGTTTCTTGAGCCTGACTTACTAACATCCGTCCTCCAAGAGTAAACACTGCACCCATTTTGTACTGTTTATCAACTTTCAGAGGACACCTGCTCTATGTTGACATAAAGGAAGAAAACTGGAAGGTTTTCTCATTGATGTCCCTCTGTACTATTGTACTGAATAGCAGGAAAGAGAGGAGGGAAATAGGATTTTTGACTTGGAAAAAAGGACAAGAATCTTTTTTGTTTTGTTCACGGGGGTATTACTGTCTTTAAAAAAAATATAGATAACTTATGGAATGAATGATGTATTAAATCTGTAAATGTATGTAAAGGCAAAGATACAACCAAATGTAATTTGAAGACAATAAACATAGAATTAACAGTTCACAGTAGTTACCTAACTCATGAAGAGCTGCTCAGCCGTGGTGGAAAAGGCAGATTGATGTCACTGCATGGTGGGTGTAGATCCTGAGTATGAGAATGGATTTCTTAAATTCAGCGTGCATGATTTTATGATGACCTTATTTCAGTCTTTGAGGAATATTTTTTGCCTTTTTCTTGTTCCCAAATGGTTGTTGAATAGACCTGATGACAGGAAATTTATCGTAATGATAGGACCTTAAATGATACACACAGAGAAGCTGTAGATGCTGGAAGCGATCAAGGCCCAGTTGGACAGGGCTTTGAGCAACCTGGTCTAGTGAAAGGTGTCCCCCTGCCCATTGCAGGGGGTTGGACTAGTTGACCTTTAAGACCCCTTCCAACCCAAAGTATAGCTATGACTCTATGAAATGTGACTGTGAATGTTTTGGGGTTTTTATCAAAAAGTAGTATGAAATGCATTATGTTGATCTATATGAATATTTACAGTAAGAATTAAGATTTGAAATAAGTTTCTTTTATTTGCTGATGCTTCCTTAACAAAAATTTCACATGATTTGTCAACTGGTATTTAGACAGAGGTTTCAATTCAGGTGGACAAAACCGTACTTTTAAATAGTCCTAATTGTTCATCGTAGGTCAGCTTTAATCCCAAGATTTTTTAAAAGGAAAAAATTAACTTTTTTCCTTTCTACCAACTAATAATGGATTGTTATGGACTAAATGGATTATTTCTTGGATTTGTAAGTCTAGCAGAGCTGCTCTTCCAGTAGGTATGAATTCAACAAGAGCAAAGATGTTTCTTGTCTCTTCTGTTGCCAGTCAGCTTGTCAGCATCAGTTTCATCAGTGGCCACGGGATTGGTCTGGGCAGACAAACCTCATCTCTCTGTAACTGCAGAGGAGGCCTTTGCTGTTAAGTCTCGGGTTAATTGATACTTGTGTAGGATCTGTAAATTCTGTCCTGGGCGTTCACCTGGTGGTGTCCCTCAGCCCTGTGGTGTCGTGATTAAGCACACACACCGGTTACTGGACTGATGGTTTGAGTCCCACCAGGGATTGCTATTTTCGTGGCAATGAAGCTTGGCAGGATGCATTGCAACACCAGTGTTTGAAAACCCACACAGCTGAAGCCAACACAGTGCCTGTGAGTGGTTTGAGTCCCCCATTCCCTTGGCTTAGCCTTTCCAGCCAGGTTGCATTCCTGATCACATTAATGTTGGAGTGGTAGAAGCACCAATGTCTCTGTGAGGAAAAAGGAGCAACAAGCATATATGGCTCCAGGGTAAGTGTGCAGTAGGGTGACAGTGTGCTTTCAGGACAGCCTACGCTAATATTAGCTAGAGGTGCCTGGGAAGGCATGTGCCTGAAGGCTGTGCTTCTGTCACCAGATTGGCCTGGGCTCACAGTTTGCCATCTCTGCTGGGAATAGTCCTGCCTCGTCCTACCAGCTATGTGTTGCACCTCTTTGTCCACAGAACTTTCGTACTGACTGTTACCCCCTGGGAAATAAGCCGGGGAGGATGATTGAAAAATGTGGCTTGAAAACTTAGTTTTAATTTTATTGCTATTTTGTCTTTCTTGGGGAGTTAGATGAATGGTGGAGATGGCACGAAGGCGACACAGGAATGTGCAGACAAGGCCAATTAGTGTTTAGTTTGCTTTAGGTGTATAATACCACACCTTGTATTCAACCTGTGGGCATTAAGTTATATAGGTCTCTTTAAAAATGGGAGCTAATGCCATCAAAATTGAATGATTTCTTAATTGTGTGGGAGTTTTTGTTTTGTAGTTTGTTGGGGTATTTTTGTTTCGGATTTGTTTGTTTTATTTTTTTAATAAAAGAAAGCCACCAACATCATTTCAGTACTCTTGATTAGCAGATTTGCACGGGGAGGGTTGAATACCCTATCCTGTCTCTCTTATCTGGTAAATTAGCACTAATTAGTTTGTCAAGAAGTCTGAGAGGAAATTCCTAAATGCACCTAGGAGCAGGCCTATTGTTTTGATCCTATGACCAGCAGGAATAACTTGAAGATAAAACATGATATAATATTACAGCGGGAGAAATGAGTAAGAGGAAATAGGAGGGGCTGCATAGCCAGGAAAATGATCAGTGTATAACATGACTTGTTAGAGCAGATGTAATACTGTGTTCTCTTCTTTGTTCCTGAGACCTTTCCCTGGCGAGGTAAGCAAGCAGTTATTATAATGTGGGCAATGAAAGCTTTTTGGGTGGGTTTTTATTTTTTTTAATTTAGTGAACCCTTAGACTGAACAGCTATAAAATACTTATTTCAGGCTTCAGATATTGGGAAAGTATGAACAGAGCTCCAGCCTGTTATGGCTCTGATGTAAATCCTCCAACAGTTAATTAATTTCTCTTCTGAGTGGGAACTAGTGGTTCCTGATGGCCCTGATTT
The DNA here is from genome assembly GCA_013398855.1 of Mohoua ochrocephala. NCBI lineage: Eukaryota > Metazoa > Chordata > Aves > Passeriformes > Acanthizidae > Mohoua > Mohoua ochrocephala. The sequence continues at coordinate 177,594 of VZTA01008731.1, read as the reverse complement.
CTAACTGGAAACTGTTGTTTGTTAATCCAGCAGTGTGCCAACTTGGAACTGAGTATATGTGAAGCTAAAGAATAGATTTTGGGAGAGACTGCTTTGGACGCTTCATTGTTCAATGCTATAGTCCATTACCACCAGAGAAGTTAAAGGAATTTGAGATCTCAGAATATTAAGGCATTGGTGTTTCTTTAAGGGCACTGAAGACATTTGCAAGCATCTTTTATGAATTCTGACATTTTGGCTGATCTACTTTTTCTCCCTGTTCTTATTTGTTTCTTTTTTTTTTTAACCATACTTTTTCTCTGGGTATGTCATGTGTTATGGAGTTTCCTTTATCTCCTCATATAAGAGAGCTCCAACAGAGAAATTGGCAATCCTTTTTTTTTTTCCCCCCCCTTCTTTTTCTTCAGGGTATCTGTTAATGGTTTGTAAAGTTCTTGGAAGTAACAGACTTTTGAAAGAGAAAAATGAGCAAACAAGGTTAAATGGAGCTCATAATATGCATATAAATTCTTATTTGAGATAGCTCTTAAAAGAAACCCCAAACCCAAATAACTATTTTATAAATTTCTTTTCTAAATACCTTTTCACAGAAGATACCAAGAAGTTGTTGTGGTGGCCAAAAGACGTTGTGCTACCTAGCTGTATTGCCTGTATAGCAAAAACTTCATGAAGTGCCTGCTAAAACTGACCTACAAAAAAAAGCATTCCTGAACAAGTGGATTAAGTAACATTTTGGAGAATAGATTTTAATGGAAGTTGGAAACTGGGATATTTACGGATGTAAATGCCTATCAATTGTGAGAAACAGAATATGGCCCTGAAACTCAGGAATGATTCCTCGAGTAAAGTCCAAGTCATGAAGACTTATTGAATTATTGATTTTAAAGGGGTTGGTTGCTTGCTTTTTGTGTCTTGAGGGTTATCTTTGCTCTTTTGGGAAATAATTGCAGAGGACAGCAAAGTGAGTGTAGATTCAGCATAGTTTGCCACTTACACTCTGGAACAGCAAACCCAGACTTGAGTCACAAGGGTTAAACAGGTTGTTACTTGTTTCTTTTTGTGTGAAGATCCCTCTTGCCCTGCCTGAAGTGAAAAAGGTGGAGAAGGAGAAAGGAGTACAGGGACTGTGTATTGAGGGTGTGTTTTGAGGGAGGGGGAGTAGAATTTGGAAGGATCTCTTACTTTACAAGACATGATATTTGGTCCAAAATGGCCAGTATCTTGTCTTGGCAGTCTATATTGACCTCTGGGCTTCTTGTTTTTTAATAAAAAACAAAACAAAAAAGGCCAAGTCACTGTTGCAGTAGGGTAACCTGGCCGAGTATAGGTAGTATATACAGTATCTCAGCTGTGGAGGTAAAAGAGTCTGGAATCCTTGATGGAGTCTGGAATCTTAGACACCCCAACTGTGTGTCTGAATTGCAGTCTCCTGGATCTTGCATGCTGCAGTTTAGGGACCATGTCAAAATGTCAGCAGCTGCTTCCACATTTGTGGTGTTGGCAATATGACCTTCAGGTTAAGAGATGTGTGCTGACGTGAGCTGTGCCCAGTATGTGTTTGTTTTACTCTATTTGGATCTTTTGTAGTTGCGTACTTCCAAATGACCACAAAGCAAATGAGAGCATGAAACAACTGTCTTTTGCACTTGCAGGTGGCTCTTCTAATACTTAAGCACTAATGCTTCCACTTTTTCATTGTGCCCTGGGCTATAATACTTCATGGTAAAGCACATGTGCAGCTTAAATGAGAAGAAGGTAGGAAAGGAGCAAATGTATTTCTTGGTAACACTGTCCTTGTACTGGTTAACATTTGTACCTGGAAGGGTGGATTTGCAAATGGGGGAGTTTGCTGGGCAGGTGTTGTAAACAAGAGGGAGGATTTAGTCTCTTAACCTGGTCACAGCTCAGTGCTGGTAAATGCAGCTGAGCATAGTGATGCTGTCTTGGGTCTTTTGTCCAGGTTTTGCTTCTTGTATGCAGACTGTGTTTAACTCCGTACTGAGTTGCAGTAATGTGGGTGTGCTGTCCACTTCTGTTAACTCCTTTTTTTGGATACTTATTCAAGATGGACATATCAACTGGCACAAGATTCAGACATAGTGATGTAGGTAATTATTGCGTGGTGTGTGCTTCAAGGGCTTGTTACTCTTTGAGCTAAGTTAGCCGAGTCACTGTCACTGGAGCCTATCACCTCGTTATATAAAATGATAGCTGGTGTGAATCAAACTGTAATTCTGAATATTAAGGCTGTGTAAAGTAGGGGACTGTCTCATTAACCAAGTTTAGTTGTAGCTTGGAAGACCTCTAGTCTATTTCATAACTGCACTGCGATCTGACGTTATTTGTGAGCTTTGTGATTAGTTTATCGTGTTAGAACAGCTCCCCCATCCACCCCCAATCTTGCACAGACTGTGTGCAGCATTACTGTCAGAGACATATTTCCAGAGAGATGGGAATCAGGCCAAGCAGGAATTATTACAGGTTGCGGTTGCTGTGTCTATCAATGACTGCACTTTGCAGTTATACAATGTTTGCATTGTGTCTGTCTTTGTCCTAGACAGACTTATTTGTCTTACACCCCAGCCTGTAGCTGCCTGAATAGAGAAATACGGGTTCTGTCGAGACAGCTGCTTAATAAAGGCACATGTTGAAATACTCAGGAAGAGAAAACTGTTTTCTGGGAAAATTACAAATTGCTGAGAGGAAGGACGTAGCATGCAGATGGGCTAGAAAGCGTCTGTGTTAAGATTCCTGGCCTTTTCCTGATCAGTAGCCTGATCTTTCGAGCAGAGCAAGGCTGAGCACCTGGAAGTTTTACGCAGATATCATTGTATTGGCTGAAATAGTGCAGATAGCCAGGGTCGGTCTCTTTGAAGTAGGGAAGTACTAACCCACTTATAAGGATTCCTTGTCTCTACCTCCTTTCTGTCACAAGGGACTTGTAGCTACAGCATGTAACACCAGAAATAAAGGGGAAAAAAATTTGGGCCTGTAGCAAGGGAGGAAACAAATTCTAGAGACAGCAGTAGGTACGTGCCTGCTTCCAAGCCAGCAGTTACGGACTGGCTTACACAGGAGAACTTTGTTAGTTCTGCAAATTGTTTGTGCCTCTGAGAGATCATGCTTTTTTTGTGAATAGTGTCCCTTTCTGCCAAGTTGAAGGACATCATGTGTCTTATATGTGGCTACTGTATCTGTTACACAAGTGACAGCACAGCAACAGTGGACTTCTTTAATGTGTCTGATGTCAAATTTATTTTTATAAAGCAGTGTAATTCATTACTGGTGCCAGCCCAGATATTTGCTATGGCCACAGTCAACACTTGTGACACAGCTGTTGCTGCCATTGCACAGTGAGCTCCCCAGTTGGAGTATAAGGTAAAATTCAAGCAGGTTTTTCTTATTTGCAGTCAGAAATCTACACAGGGCTACAAATGCAGCCTTCTGTTGATACTTGTGTTGTACAGTTGTTGGAATTAAGAATTTATGCTCAAACTGATGTTGTTTGAGGCTGTATGTTTTCTTTCGATAGATACTCTTCTGCTGCAGGTTTTTGTTTCTCCATTGATGTGGTTTTTGCTGACGTTTAGACTTTGTTTGAAAAGGTGGGACAATTCGCCTAATTCCTTAAAATATACTTTTTTTCGTAGTCAAGTCAGAAATAAGAGCATATGTGTAGTTTAATGGCTCAGTTATGGTCTTGATTTAAAAATGCTACCTAAAATATGTTTTGATCTTACAGCTCTGAGAGAAGTTACAGATCAGATAGAGGGTAGTAGGAGGAGTAAGGCATATAAGTGATGCATGACTCTGTTTGTCACAGCCAAATTGATTACTGTAACTGGGCTAGTCTAGTGTTTTTTCCTTCCTCAGACTTTGGTGCTTTTATGTAAAACTAATAAGTAACTTGCTCTGTACTTTCTCTTTCCCCTTGTTGTTCAGTGATGTGGTACAAATTAAGAAGGATTATCTGCTAAATGTCTCTTCTTTTAAGAGGGCCAATATTGTTGGATAGTGTGGGAATTTACAAAGTGTTGCCCTTCTCTGCTTTTGGGACTTTTCTCCCCTCTCTCCCTCATGAGAAACAGGAAAGAAAACGTTTTTCTGATGAGGATGTTAGTGCCACATTGGCATTTTAGAGTAGTCGGATTAAATGGGTTGTTCTTGGAATTTGGAGTTCAGTATTCAGTCTGTTGTTACTGTGGATACAGGAATTTGCTAAAGTAGCCACCTCTTCATGCTTTGCCAGTGGCTAAACGTGCCTTCCATGGGTCCACCTGCACACCTTATGTTAAACTGAACTCATGCCCATTGACTGCTGGAACCTACCTACTTTTTTTTTTTAATAGATGAAAGAGTAAAGGGGCAGAGTGTGGACTGAAGGGAATGAAAGTCTGAGAAACCTCACCTCCACCCAAATATGGCTTTTTTGTTCCCACCTTCACAGAGCTGCATCCTTTGGGCATGGAAAATCATAGACATTTTCCTAAAACATCTGGGTGATAAATACCTGTTAGGGCACAATGCTGACTCTGTGTGAGCTTAAACATAGTTTCATATCCTGAGTTCTGTGCTCTTCTGCCTTCTTTTTTATTCTTTGGAATATGGGTTTTCTCATCTGTAAACCAGCACATTTCAACACGTTTAAAAGCAAGCTGGTGGAAACATTCATTTGTAAGTAAACTAAATGGAGAGAAATGAAGATAGGCCATGAGTTTAAAGGGAGAAAAAAAATCCAAACATCGCCTCTGTAGTACAGTTAAATGCAGTTAAGCATTTTAGGTTTCTAACCCTGGATCCCTGAGATTTGCAGTTATTTTGTTGAGGAGCTTCATTTTATGGAATACTGCTAAACTGGAGTTTAATGAAAGGAGCATGGGGAAATCCTATGGAAACGGTGACTGTTGAACTGCTCAAAATGTAAGGATTTCAACTCGCTTTCTGTGTTGGTTCTTTAGTGGAATGCAAATTGAGTGAAGAATGAATGAAAGTGTCCAGCCCTTGAGGGTTTCTGTGCTTTGCCTGGATTGGGGGGCCAGAGTCAGGAGTGGCATCATGAGTCTGTGCTGAGATCATTAGGCTGAGGACACCAGCTGTGCTATTATTAGGGATTTTAAAGTCTATGGCAGATGTTCTTAGGCTCTCTTCCAGCCCCCACATATGGTGCAGTAGGATACATGGAAAAAGAAATTCTGACAAATTGTTTTCCCATTCAACAAACGGATTTTTAATTTTTTTTTTCCTGTGTAGCTGGACGAGTTATTTGCGTTAACTTGAACGTGTTAAAAACCAGCTTGAAGTATTTGAAACAAGAACAAAAAATGTATTCATATGAAAGTAAATACAAATGCTTTCCTTGAAAAGGAGGACTTGAGGGGCTAGCCAAAATTCAAGTTTGGAAGTGCATGTGTTTTCCCATTTAAGTATTTGTTTTCTATTTTCCTTACCACTGCTATTTAGACAGGGCCCTTGTTGGATTACTTTTTGTGTATGCATATAATGCAAAGCTGTACCTGCAAAGATTTTGAATGATGGTGATGAGACACAAGATGTAATACACACAGAGCAAAGAGGTATTAATAATGAGATTAAAGTCTTTGAACAGAAGTACTGCTTATTATGTTATGGTGATACAGCACATAGCATGAAGAAAAGCATGTTTTTTCTTTCTTTCTGTTGTCATAAGAGTATGTGTGTGTCTTGTTTTGAATGTGTAATTTGTTTTCTCTCTGGAAGTCACTTAGCCAGTTTTGATACCCTCAAAGTATAAATCACAAGCTGCTCTGTGTTGTACAAAATGCAAAAGGGAGGTGTCTGCCAGGAAGCTGCGAGTCTGACTAAACGGCAGACCAAAAGTACATAAGGAGCTGAAGAATGCAAACTATTTATAATAGGTAACAGTATGGCTCTATATCTCATGTCTTCTGGGATTTTTAGCCGTGGAAGTGTGTTGTTGCTAAGCAGAACAACAAATGTTTAAACAATTCCCTGTACATCATCTTTTCCTTTCTGTCATCAAAATATGTGGTGCTTTTTGAGTTAAACCAGCTGAGATGGTGCATGAGTTGCTGTGTTGAGCACAAAGGGAAGAAAATGCAACACCTGAGAAGTTTATTATTTATGAATTTTTATGTGTCCATCTCTCAGCTTCTGAACTCTACAAGGCAGCTCTCTCATACAGAGCTTTTTAGTATGATTAAAGAGAAAAGGACCCAAATCAAGCAATCTAACATGGAGTTCTTATTGAGGCTCTCATGCCTTTTGCATGCATTTTCTCTGTGCATGTTTCTTTCTGGATGTTACGAGAACAGACCATACCTTTGATCAGAAAACCGAGTGCTCATTCTCTGCATTATTTTATCTGACACCAAGGAAACAGTGTTGGTGACCTAAAGGTTTTTGGGTTTTTCCTTCTTCGTAAGTCAGTGAGCTGGGATTTTAATGAAATGCTCTGATGCACTTGTAGGTGTATATTGCTGATAAGGGATACATCTCTAGATCTAGAATGTGATTTCTCCTTTTGATTTCCCTATCCCCAAACTGTTAATCTTTCTCCCTTCTGGTAAGGGTGCTATTTTAAACCATTAGAGAGCAATGCAGTTCTTCAGGCTGTTTCCACGTTGCGGTTTAAAAGAGCCGAGTGCATCCATGTACTGCACTGTGGGGAGCAATGAGATGTGACCCCGGAGGTCTGTGGTGGTCGATGTGGATGAGGACTGTGCTGCAGCTTATACCTGGTCATTTGGGAGTACTGCTCCGTGGCTGCACCCCAGGTAAGCAGGACTGTGTGCTGCAACTTGTGTGGCGGTAACTCAGGTTTGGTATCAGTGAGTAAGCAGTTGCTATTTGAATAAGATTGTGACAGTCCACACAGTCACATAGCTCCTGTGAAAAGAACAGTTTCTCCTGTGTTACTGAGATTACAGTGTGGGACCCAGAGAAAATTTAAGAGGATTAGTGTTGCATTAAGCCTGACTGCTTAATCAGAAGGATTTTTTCCTGAAGATTATTTTGTTGGCAAAACTGGGAAAACTGGGATCTTGATGAGCTCCAGAGGCTTGCTTTGAAGCTTGGACCAAGCCAAGTCCTAATGTGCTAACATGACTGGTTAGAACATGTTTTTCTCAGGTGAGACGTGAACTGTCACATCTGCATGATGGGAGGAGACTGGGCTAAATGTGCCTGTGGTATTAAGCTTGCCTTCATAGGTGGCAGTCCTCGTTTGACTAGAGTTGGGTATTTATATAGCTTCTTACAGTATCAACTACTTTCTAACTGAAAAATAATTGCTTGGATTAAAGTGGTTGAGCTTGCACAGCCTTGTACTGAGAGTATTAAGCCTGGGTCAGCTCCCCCCCCCTTCCCCCAGTTCTGAACTTTAGCAACCTGTTCAGTTCTCTGTGCACGAGGTGGGAGGACGTGAGAAGGAAGGTTTGTTATATGCATGTTCCAGAAATGCATTTTCCCCTTCCAAGGATGTGCTTAGAGGAAGCAGTTGCGCTTGTTAAATCTTAGCTTCCAGGATGGCCTGCAACTCCAGAGATGCCTTCAGTGCTGTTGGTTCACATACCTCCTTTGGTAGAAAATGCTGCCATGCAATGGGTTTGAGCTGAACGGTTGACAGTTATATTTTAATTTCTCTGTAACTCTGGAATGCTTTAGACATGTAGGTTCTCATGTGGGTGTGTATCTTGGTGGGTAGATGGAGCAAAACTCATCCTCTCACTGAACATATGTTCTAAGTCTCCTCTGTGAGAAGGTACAGGAGCTTACTAGTCAGTTTCACTCCTTCTTCAGCCTTAATCAGTATATTGTAAACGGTGTGGGAACTACCATGGTAGGGGTATGCGTGTATTTGTTTTATGAAGGTTCATTTTGCTAACTGGCAGGTTGATAGATTAATGCATACTCCTTGGGTGTGTTGAAAATGGATTGTGGATTTGTTTTTTACTTAGTAATTTATTTTTTAAATAGCCCTCCCTTCCCCAAGCTTGACATTTCTTTCTACTGCTGTCTTACAGTGCTGAGCATGTATCAGCTTCAAGTCAGCAGTAGGAAGAGAAATTTGTGCTCCGAAATGAGTGAAGCTCTGAAGAAGCAGATCTCCCACTCTCTCTCCCTCGTCCTAGTTTAAAATTAGATCCGCTGGCCCAACAGGAAGGGGCTTCGATTTCTTGCTCATTTTCCAACTGTCAAGCAGAGCATGTAGTCATGCTGAACAAAGCAGCAGCATTCCTGGATCCTTTTAATGATGTATTCAGAACTCCAGTGCCTCCTGATTTAATGAGTACAGTGAATGTATTCACAACTAACAAGAGCGTGCTCATTAAACAGCAGTAAGTTAACTGTCCTATTCTCTTGTAGCAATCCGGTTCATAATTAAATGGTGCCATATCTGAATACAACACTGGGCTGTCAGATGGAGAGGTTAGATGTTCTGCGGGTCTTTGTGGTTAGATGGGGTTGTTGGAGTATAAGTAATTTAGCTTAGCTTGTCTCACTGATAAGGATACTTTTCTTGGTGGAGACTTTGTGTTTACAACTCCCAACCGACCAAAAAGTTTAAACTTAAGCAGTCAAAATGTTAATTTAAATTGTGTTTTAGCTGGTGGCTTTCAGTTTTATGTTCTACCCTGTTGCACTACTACTGTTGTGTAAATCCAAATTAACACAGCTATACTAAACTGGATTTACTAGACTGTAACTGAGGGCAGAATTTTGGACCTTTGGTTGACTTGACTGCTACATAACTCGGTCTTAAAAATCCTGATGGTTAAGTGGTGACATTTGAAAAATGAAGAGATCAGTTTAGTATTTTGGATTGGCAGATGCAAACTGAACAAATGCAGGCTGCTTGGAGTTTGTTGGAGGTGTCTTCAGTAATGCTAAGATAGATGAGAACTCAGCTGCTACTTCTAAGTTACCTACTGCCTAAAGCACACTTGCCTTAATTTTTTTGTAGAATTGTAGGTAAAAATGTAAATATTGAATTCTTACCTTTGTTTTTAATCTCATGTCTATTCTGAAATATTTTGGGTTTAATAGTTAAAACCAGTATTTAATAATAGATTTGGAGGCAGAGGCAATTTGACATTGAGGGAGGGACAGCATATGTATGCATGCTGTCTGCTTTTTCTACTGGGAACCTCCTGACACTGTCTTGGGGCCTTTTAGCATAATCAGGATGACACCAAGCCAGTTCTGATTTCAAACCAGCTGACAGTCTATTCAGTTTGTGCTGTCTGCCTTTCTTTAAACTGATTTCAGAAAAAAGCCATACAGTCGTTCGTACCTGTTTGCCATCTGGAAATGGAGGCTCCCGCGTGGATGGGGGCAGATGTACGGAATGTTTGATGCAGCCTTCTGCAGCTGCTGCCTGTTTCCGCAGGCTGGCTGTACCTGGCTCTGATCTCTGCTCCTCAGCCAGTCCCTGCAGGTCCCTGCCATGGGCTCCTGTGTAAGTCTATCAAATGCATGCTGAACTCTCAAATAATTCTTTTCCCCAAGAGCCATTTTCATTCAGATACCTTGTGTAAGCATCATTGCTTGTCTTCTACTCTGCTCTTTCGCGCTAGCACTGAATGGTAAGGTTCCTTTTAAACGTAAACTTCCTGCTTTGTTCACACTAGTATATATTATAAAACCTAGGCATGAATTGTTTGATGTAATTCAAAGGAAGAAAAATTGCATGCTCCAGAGTAAGAAAGAACCTGTCCTTTTCATCTTTAAATAAGAAGAATGATCCACAGTGGTTGATTCGAACTGGAAACCAGTTGTTTACTTGGCACACCACATGGAGACATGCTTGCAGCTACTAGTGTCTTGTGTGGTGTGGGTGTGTGGAGTGAGCCCCCTGTGCGTAGAGGAAGAGGACAGAGGCGGGGAGGAGAGCTCAGACGATGTCTTTGGTTTGTTTTAATCCTCAGTAAAACTTTCCCTACTCGTTATCTGGAACAGGTGAATTCAGCTGGTTGACCTTTTTGTGTAACTCACTGATGGAGGTGAGTTGGGTACTGCCATAGGGATATCATACAAATCGGAGGCAGGGAAGGATCTGTTGCCTTCTACTTCTGCCCCCAGGGTTTTTTTCTGTCTGTATTGTGCAGATTGGTAAGAGGCCTGTGTGTTTTTCTTCAGTTGTGTGTTCAGTGGGAGGTGTGGATGGTGGTTGCTTTAGTTTTTGTTTTTGGGGTGTAGGATTGCCAGGACAGAAAAGGATTATTGAGGGGAGAAGCTACTTTTGTTTTAGTCTTATTTCTGAGGTTGAGTTGCTTTTAACTTACTTTGATACTAGACCACAAATGTGCATTAGATGGGGAACAAAGTCAAAACAGTTCCTGTGTTCCTCAAGCCTATTTTTGTAAGATCTTAAGTATCTCTAAATTAGTTCTGACCTTTGTCTGGTTTTGGCTTAAATGTTTTTATATAAATTCTGAACTTTGTATTTGGCTTACAGCTTTCTTATAGTTGTCATATAGATTATTTTATACTTTTAATATTAAGGTAGTCTACTACTCTGCCCACTTGCTCAGGGAATAATCTGCTCTTTACTGACTATGCCTGGGTATCTGAAAAGCTGAGACACACTCCAAATGTTCTAGTTCTGTGTAATAGTTTATCCTGCCTACATACAGTGTTTTCAGAGAATCTGCAGGGGGAGGATTTTGGACTGAGCACATACTTGCTTGTGTGGGTATGAAAGGGCAGTGTAGGGGATATCCTTCACCAGAAAAATGATCCACAGTTTTCTCAGTTTTCTCTGTAAATTTTCTTGGTTCATTATTTCAGTTTGGATCTTAACACTCAGTGGGCCAAATACCAGTTACTACAAAGGACAAACTTTAATTACCTTGCATTAGTAAAACCAAACTAGTTATTAGCACAGGCAAGTGAGTCCTTCCTCCAGTCTCTGTAGATTATTTTTAAAGACAATGACCTTTTCATTCCTTACCACCGAGGTAAGATGGTAGTGAAAGTTATATTGCGAACTAATGAAATAATTGAGAAACATTGAATTGAAATACACTGTAGGTAAAGGAAATCAAGAAAGTTTGTGCTTGGCATGTAGACTAATTATAGAGGTGGGAGTTTTTTTGGTTGGGGTGTTTTTTCCCATAGCAAATGGACTATCAAAGAATAGTTGTGCCAGACAGTAGACTTAAATTACTTGAAATGACTTTGCTGTACTATTGCAAAGCAGACGGTCTTGAGGATGTGCAGTGTGAGTAGATGGATGGTATAGGTCATGCGGCGCTGGATTGTTGCTACTGTGTTGACACAACGTTTGATGGGTAGGCAGGAGACACTTGGTTAATGTCTTAAGGCTTTGGAGGTTGTGTTGTGTCAGCAAGGTGACCTCATAAAAAGCTGTGTGTAAATAGCCTATATCTGTCTATATCTATACAAGATTTAGTTGCCAGTCAACTGGAGTTAAATCCTAATTTATCTCTTATCTTAACAGTGGCACAATGTGGCAGAAGATAAATAATCTTACTGCCAGTTCGTTCTTGATTATAGTGTCAGCAAATGTTCCTGCTGCTGAAGATACATGGGCAAGACAGATGGGAGATGGTAACTCCATGGACTCATTGGGAAACTTAAAGGAAAAGTGTTGGCTGAAAAATTCTTACTTCTCAGAAAAACTGTTTTGCAACTTAACTTAATGAAAACAAAAAATAGGTTTTCACAAGATACTTTATTACCTGCCGTGATTTTGGGGAAACATCTGTTGAAATCTCAACTTGTACAGAAAGGGTATGAACAGGAAATCACTCTTAGTTCTGCATGTTGCTGAAAAGAAACACTTTTTTCTGCAATTCCAGCCTTTAAAGAGTATTTTATTCCCTTCCCTGACCACTGAAAGTGCTGTATTTGCATATTGCTGCAAATGTTTGTTCTGGGTTGTCTTTAACTGATTGCTGAAGGTTACTGCTGTATTTTTTTCCTTCCTTTTTTTTCTTTCTTGCATTCTTTGGGAAGAAAAGAGACTTCAGTTCGGTGTGAAAAATTTGTATTTGTTTGTACTTTAAATCTTGTTGCTTCACTATCAGGCTCCAATTTAATTTCTTTTATTGCAGGTGTTTCAGTTCAGGCTTATGATGAAGTACAGAAATGCATATGGGAATAAAATTATATTTGCAAATGTAAATCACCTCATCAAATCCACCGTTCACCATATGGTGAATTTCAGTCTGCTGTAATTATAGCCTGATGCTTGGAACAGTTCTGCACTTTAGTATGTTAAAACTTGGAATCAGGACTGTTGTGAAGCAGAAAAACAGTGGTGTGAGAAGGCACTGGGAGTACCTGCAGCTTCACTGATAAAGTAAATGACAGGTTGTGTATCCTAAAGGCTGGATGTTATCCAGTCATACAGTTACGCTCAGTTTGGAACTGAGGAATAATCGGAGAATCAGAATGGTTTTGGTTGGAAGGGACTTCTAAAAGGATATTTTTGTTTAGAGTTGCCAGCAGCCAAAACCTTGATGCAGTGGGAAGCAGTGTAATGAACTACTGATGTAGGTGTGAGCCTTTTCATTAATTACATTTGAACTTTTAAAAATCTATTTCATTAGACATGATCGGGGAGGTGACTTCTAATAAGCAAAATCAGATGACAAGTTTTTAAAATTGTATTATTTGTTCTTTTGCCTGAAGGAGCATCTGGTTTGGAATACTTTTTTCACAGAGGGAGTTGCATTTCATATCTACAAAGATTCAAAAGTTTATCCCTGGTGCAGGCTTGCTCCTGGAAAACAGTGTTTACGCATCCATTGTTTTGACACTTTATTTTCAGTTGGATCAGTCCACAAAAAAAATTGCTGCTGGGAGAAGAGGTGGCTGCAATGGCAAACTTGTCCTTAATATGAGGGAACAGGAGGCTGGCTGAGAAGAACTGTTGTGACTTGTCTTGGAAGAGAAGTTAAGATAAAGGAAATTGCTCACGGTTTTCTTGAGGAATGATAAAATATTTCCAAAGTTTTAAATCTCAGAACTTTGTTGGGGTGACAGGTCATACCCTACATAAAAATGCCATTTTGAGAAGGGCAGAGTTTTGTGACTGGCTTTACTTTGAAGGGTAATTTCAGGAAAAAGGGGTTTAGTTTTTTGGAGTACATGTGTGATTGCCAGATGAACTCATAGCTCTATTCTCCCATGAGTGTTTCAAGACATGCAGCAGAAAGCCTTAGTCTTTTGAGATGTATGCAGTTTTAAATTATGGCTTTATTTTGCTGTGTAGATAAATCTTACTACTTTTGTGAAGACTCTGGAAACACTTTGCAGTGTTTTCATGATGTTTAAAGGGAAAAGATTTGCTACCATCTGTTCTGTCCAGAGGATTTTTGTGTATGGTTGTCTATACTGCTTTGTGCTCAAACTAAAAATTTTGGACATGGTTAAGAATGTAGATATCGTACTATGCATTTAAAAGGTCAAGGTTTTGATGCAGCAGACTGAAAAGAGGAGTAGCCTAACCCCATTTGGTTCAGTTTGGTAGTTTGTGTAGCTGCTCTGCCAAGAGAGGGTGAGGAAACTTGTGCGTGAGCCAAAGTTACGATTGCATTCAAATGACCTTACGGCATCAAGAACTGTTCATGTGGGGGGAACACAAATAGAAGCGACACTTAAAGCAAGCCTGCTAGCCAAATGGTGAGATTCTGGTGGGGAAAAGGAGACACAAGCAAGGAAGAATGCTATGCAGATGATCGGGAGCAAAAGGAGTTGAAAAGCAGGTACAGCAGGGGCTGTTACGGAGCTGTAATCCCCCAATCCTATCTGTCGCTCTTAGAGCTGAGCTTTGACTGTAGTATGTATGTGGTGTGTGTGCAGAGGCATCGCTAGCCATGTTTTAAATTAACTCAGCCAAAAGAAAGGAACATGGCAAACGCTGCTTTAGGACTTTTCATTTTCCCTTACTCAGCAGTTGGGCTGAATGCTGTTTTTCGACCATCGCGCTGCATAACGCTGCCCGGCGTCTTTCTCACATCCCGCCGAGCTGAGCTGAGCGGAGCTGCTGTTGTGTTCTCAGATGCAGCTTTAGACTGGTGGGGCAGGGGTGTACAGACTTGTGCTTTGGTGTTCAAAAGTAGGTTATTGACAGTGTACTGTGCTTCAGTGGGTCAAGGATCACTGTTTACTGTGGTTGCCTCCCTCCCTGCCTCCACGTCTAACGTTAGTAAACTGGCATGTTATTTACCGCCATGAGATTTTTTTTGAGAATAAACCAGAAGGAATCTGAGATTGCTAATATTTTAAGGTTGCAGGTAAAACTGCTTTGGGCATCAGGTCTCTTAAGTTGTTGTATTATTGTTAAACGTGTGCTGTGTTGGAAACAGGCAGATTGGTTCAAGAGGAATTACTTGCACAGTTTTGCAGGCGTTCAGCTGCAAAGAAATTGCACTTATTTGAGGTACTCAAATTGTCCTATATTTGAAGGACAATTAATTTGTCACTGATTTCTCTTGGCAATCCTGGTGTTAATATTTATATTGTATGTGTATTAGTCTTTGTATATGCTGATAGGTAATTTGGTAGCTCTTAGCCCATTTATTGAAGTGTGCCATTAGTGATGCCTGTCTAACTGGTATCCTGGACTTCATTCTGTTAAAATGAAAATTCTTACAATATAAGGAGCTCAGACATGAGTGTTTCCTTTGAAACATGAGGACTTGGACTAGGGTTGTTGTCATTTTATTAAGCTTGTTTTCTGGATGCGATTTGAGTTTGCTTTTCTTATCTGTATTTAAATTTAAAACTAGAGCTTTAAAACAGGAAAAAAAAGGCAAAACAGTTCAAAATTATTCATGAATTATGAGTAATATGAACTATTTTCTTTGTAGAATTTTTTATTAAGAGCAGTTTTTAGTTTTAAATCCAGTGGCTCTGGAATATTAGGTTGCTGTTGGAGAGTTACATTCTCGTATTGTGGTGGCTGGAAGGCAGGAAAGCTCTTTAGATTTTTTCCTCCCAACTTGATCTTCGTTGCTATAATCAAATGTATTGCAACTTTTTATGACTTACTGGTTCTTTTTGCTACTGCACAACTTGGCTATGCCTGAACTCCGTTAAAAGAATGAGTATGCTTGGTGAACTTGTAAAAAATATGTGCAACTGCTCCTAATCAAGTTTAACTTCTTTTTTCACATGTTCTTTGTTACAAAACCCATTTCAGCTTGGAGCCAGAGTAGTTCAAAGGGCCCTTCTATCATTGGGAGCTTTTTAGCTTTGGAATAATGCCCATAATAGCTGTTCCTTGCTCTGTGATTGACTGACTTGAAGGAAGCTGACATTTCTGAATGAAAAGCTTTTGCATTTTAAAACTTTATAAAAATACTTTGGATGTGCGCTACCTGCAATACCTAAAATCCTTAACACACTCAGAAATCTCAGTGCTACAATTGTTTTCAGACTATTGTAGGAAAGCAAAGGGAAGGAAATGAGATGTTTTTGTAGAGCTTTTAGCATCTGTAACGTGACGTTGCAAAGTACGGGAGTGTAATTGCAGTTAGGCAGAGATAGAGTTCATATCAGGCAGAAAGAATACCCTTATTATTGGTTCTTTTTACTCCCCCTTCTGTCCCCGCTAGTTCAGGTAGGGTTATATTGCAACAGAATTGCACTTAAATTCTGGTAAAAGCCTACGTCCTTAGGGAGTAGACTAAAAAAATCTAAAGTGTTCTTCAGTGAAATACATCTGATGGGTTCTTCTTGTTCATTTCTGTATGGCTCACTTTTTTTTCCTCTTGAAAATTCCTGTTTCACCTCCTGATAAAGAACATACAGATACACTGAATACAATTAATTTTTCTCCCTGTTTACTTAACTTACCCACATTTCCTTCTTCTTGAAGATAAGTCTTCTTCTAGTAAGGTGCTTGTATTCATCACAGGGTGGCTCAGAATTTGTCCCCACTGTTTTTTATTTATCTTTAAAATACAGTGGAACAGCTGCCTTGCACAGGTGTTGAGCAATTTTCAGTTCATATGGAGAAAGTCTTTTTGAAGGAACATGGTAAAAGAAACATTTTCCACAGACTTACTTCTTCTCAAACCTTAAACCCCTTCCCATACCCCACTTTGTGTATCCCAGGTGTAGCTGTTTAATGGATGTACTGCTATGAAATGGAGCGCATTGAAAATAAATTTTGTTTCTTTCTGGTGAACTGTGTACTCGGAAGGAAAGTTGAAGGCAGATGAAATTTATATCAAAGGTATTGTTAGAAACAGGAGGTCCTGTTCAGTGAGCAGTTTGGTTCTACACGTGTGAAGGGAGCTTGGATGAAAGCAAACAGTAGGTCTGTATTAAAACTTGCAGTCTGTACAGACTAGCAAGGCAATAGAATAACTTAAATGTTTAAACAGAACTGAAAGTATTTGGACTGGTTTAACAATACATTTACTAGCCTTCCTAACTAGGACTTCTAGTTGGAATTATTCTGAGACAATTCAAATGTGAAGTTAAAGACTGAGGTGGATATGTGGCCTTTTAAAGCAGTACAGTTTGCCTTCAAGTCATCATGAGGCTATTGCAGGAATTACTGGGAAAACCTGAGGATTTGAAGTGATATGAGTGTTATTTTACCTTTTAGGTTCCATGTTGTTAGATTTTTAAGTACTGAAACTATTTTCCCATCAACTGTGGTACTTTTGCCTTTGATCCCACCTCATTCTGAAATCCTTTCTCTCTAAAAGAAGAAAATGAAATGAAATGTGCTTCCTGATGTCATGTGTCTTCACACATAGAAGATTTCATCAGAGAACTGGAACCGAAGGTGAAAAATGTAGCCGACAAAAACTTTCAATAGAGGAGATGCAGAAAGAATAGCTGCCTAGATAGGCTCTAAAAATCATGTGAACTTTAAACCACTCAAGAGCTTAATTTAGTGGAAGACTGGCCTGAGAGGCTTAATATAGACAGCTCAGATATCATGTGGAAAGTCTAATATAGACATGTATTGATATAAGAGACCTTGAGCTTATTTTTGTTTGTTCCTGGTCAGATTGTTTGTTTGCTTCCCTCCCTTAACTCCACTCCTTATTCTCAGGAAATGCAGTGAAATGGCAGCTGATACTGCACAACCACACCTGACTGTACCAGGGAGAGTGAAGGAAAATTGGCCTTTTGATACTGGCACTTGTTTTGATTTGGTTAGCTTTCAGTGGAGTCCTCAGTAAACTTCTTTGGTGCTGCTCCTGGTAACTTTGACTTGACTGGGAATGTGAAATGAGTAGTGACTCTGGTCAGGATATCCTTCTGCTTGCTGAGAAATGTTGGTGACTTCTGACAGATGCAAGGTCACTGGGATTTCTACTCTTTTTCTTTTCTTTTTTCTTTTTTTTTTCCTTTCTCTTTATGTCTTTGAACTAGTTTATTTGTTTATCTCCCAATACTGTAGCTTCAAGTTATAGCTATTACATCAACAGTACACTAATTTTTAACTTTGTTCAGAAAACTCCTTGTTTCTTGCCCAGTCATTAACAAAACATCAGTAGGAAGGTCACAGTGTAACCGGTGTGACTTTTGCCCTCTGATGGAAGTGTCATGGGAAAAACAAATGGACGGGTGGATTCCCTCTGTGTTTGCAGTAGCCATGGAAAGTTGTGCTTTGTTAAAATCTCCATCAGGCTTAGAAAAAAAAGCCACCCACACTCTTAAGTCTTTACTGTTAAAAAAAAAATTTAAGTCTTCAAGTGTCGCTTCAACTCTTCCCAGAAATTTATTTGGGATAAAATCATACTGTTCGTCGGGAAGCAGCTGGGGATTTTAACTGTACAAGAACAAATGTATCTGGAGTAGGTGGTCGATATCACTCTTGAGTCTTCCTAAAATTACAGCCCTTAATGCTGTCACCGTTTATGACATGTAATTGTACTTATGGATCTGTAATTTCATAACTGGAGAATTTAGTTTGGGAAGTAATGTTATGAAAGCAAGAGTGTTCTCCTCCATGTGAACAGCTGAAATACCTCAACATCCTGACAAAACCAGAATAAGTAGGACACTGTCATGTTCAAAAACTTTTTAAACTGATGGTCAGTGTTCCACTACTTAAGTTCTCAGTGAACAAAGAAAACTTCTAGAACCATATAGAATGAGGTGGGGAATAAGAGTCAGACCAAGGCTTTTAGTGATTGGTTGCAGAGTTTTTGCTGTAATGACACAAGAACCATGTTGTTCATCCTTTTTAAATGAGTCACAGTATTCTTCCTTGGTAGCACTGAGTGGTGGAAGTTGCAGAAGTTTGTGGTCTACACAGGGAGGACAGTTTTGTGTCTGAAGTCTCTTAAGTCTTGCTCACTTTGTCTGTGTCTTTCTGAGAGATGGCAAATTGCTTTTGAATTAAAAAATCACAAATACAGATTTTCTAAGATGAACAAGTGACTGGGTATTTTTGGTGTTGAAGCACTCTTTCTGTTTCATAAAGTGCCATCACTTTATTCTTCTTTCTCAAGGCTTGATGGCAATGTGCTTCACATACCTTTTGGGGACTAACTGGTTCTGTAGCTCAGGGCTTTGGGTAATAAAGGGTTTCATGTGCATTTTTCTGTAGTGATCACAGTATGCAATGAAGCAGCAAAACCCACAACACAGGTATCCATACAGAAATAACCTGGGCAGGTCTTTTAATCCCCTGTCTGTTTTATTACTGTTTTATAGCAAGAGAAATAACTTTGAATGGCGAGAGTGTTGCGCTCGCGTACAGAATGTTGCATATGTTATTACATGTTGCTTCTGAAGACTTTCGCAGAAACAATCATGGAAGACTGCTGAATTGCAAAGCAAAATATATATCTAAGTGCATTAAATTCAGATTATCGATGTGATTCTAACATATTTAGATTTTGCAGTCAGTATTGCTTATAATGCAGAGACCTCAACTTTCCGAGACTGCCTGTAAAATATCTTTATCACCTGGGGAAAAAAATATGTATTCTGTCTGTGACGGTCATGGATGGGTATGCAGTAAGGGCTTACCTACCTCAGCAGCCATTCTTTAGTCTGCCTTTTTAGTCTCTCTTGTCATCAGACCGAGCTGTGGGGCTGTTACTAAGTTCACAGAAATGTTTTCCGCTGATAATGTGCATGTCTTGTAGTTGAGAAGTTATTTTTAGCAGTCTGGTGAGACTCTTAGAGTCACTGAGGGACAGAGCCCTGGTGGAGGGCTGGAAAAGGGAGCTGCCTGCCAGTGGATTGGAATGGGAGAGGGGAAAATGATACCTTTCATTCCCATCCATCTTTTCCTATTTTTCACTATATTGTTCTTTCCTGGTAACTTCCAAAGAAAAGGCACATTTCTCAGGTTTGTGAAATTGTGTTTGGCTGGGAATAATCTCTGTGTTACTGAGGCAAAATTGGTAGAATTACATGAGTGGAAATTTCCATCTTCACTATGATGATGTTCAAGGGCTGCCTGGATCTCAACAGACACGTTTTAACTAGAGTGAATCTGAGAAGTGCTGCTGTTCGCTCTGTAGTAGTGGAAAAGCTCTGACTTGAGACAGTTTGTGTGAAGTCAGAGTTATATTAATCTGTTCACTGCATTTGCTAATATACCAGACCTTTTCTTGACTGTGCAGTAACCAAGAAAAGTTGATTCAGACAACAATGCCACTGAAACAGCAAATTGTTTTACATTGTGGAACCTTTGTTTTGACCATAATACTCAGCTACAAGCAACTTTTTAATGTTTAAAATTTGGTAAAACTCCCGTGATGCTCAATTTGACCTATTTTATTCATAGAATTATTATATAAAAAGATTGCTGAGGTAGAAAAATAGCAGAAAGCACAAGAGGACCCACCAGTTTACGTGCTTATGTGCTGAAAACTGCTGTTTTTTCCGGACGGCAGAATAGCTAGTGGCACTCACCTAAGTAAATTGCTGTGCTTTTCCTCTCTTCCAGCTTTTTCTTACTTCTAATGTGTGTTTTGTTTTAGTGCTATAATCAAAGGTCATCCCCAGTCTTTCAGTCTCCACATGCATGGCTGAGTGAATGCATTTTTCTTTCATGTTTATCTTTGCAAAGAAAACCCGTGGGTGGAGAATTTAAAGTGGGATTCGGAGTGGTTTGAGACTTCTCTAAATGACATACCTGGGAATGCTGCCACATAGCAGCAGAAACATTTCAGTGATGTAGGACACCAAAGATGAAGTAAGGTAGGCTGTGTCAGTTGCTCCTAACAGTGTTCATAAACTAACACTCCATGCAACAGAAGGTTTGCAGGCATGCTAAAGTGAAAGATCATCCTTTTTTCTTAATACCATTTAGGGTTAGGCTTTACATGTTCCACCATACTACCTCTTTATACTGGAGTAGTGTCGTTTATCTGACATGAAAAAAGTTGTCCCTTTCTTACTTGAAAATAACTGAAGATATTTGTCTGTCTTTCCTCGGACCAGTCAGGATAGGTTCATGCTGAATGTCATCTCTCTTTGTTTTGACTGGTGGGCATTGGTCCTGCTCACAGTGTTGTGTGATGGCCAACTTTTGTGCTACATGTACAGTTGTGTGGTGGATTTTTTGGGGCTTCATCCAGCAGTGCAGTATAGTGTCTATATTGTCTGTATAGGATGTTTGTAGGAAAATTTTGCATACAGCACTTCAGTTTTGTTGAGTTGGGTGTTTTCTGCCCACTGGCAGGTAGAACATGTCAGGTACTCTGGATAATTTGCAAACTTGCTTAGCTGAAGTTCAGTTTTATTTTTACAGCTGGTTGTAATTTGTCTGAAGAGCACAGGCCATAATGGTTAAAACCTGGTGGCAGTGGTGGTGATGAATGCAAACTGTTCTATGGTCGCTAAACATGAAATGTTTATTTGGTTTTAAAGACTTGATGGCATCTGTGTCTCTGCTGAGCCTGATGATTGTGCTGAATAACACAAAATTGATGTGGTCAGTCCCCTCTCTAGTTGCCTTTAATTTTGCACTGTGAATGTCCTGGCAGCACTGTGCAGCTGTATTACCTGCAGCATGTTTGGACCAAGGGTACACGACGCTCAAATTCCCTTCCTGCTTTCATCTGCAGGAATGTACACTGCCACTGTGCACTAATGCACATTCTACATTATTTTGACCTGATTTGTGAATAATGTATAAATTCAAAGAATCGAGCAGAATAGATTCATAAATCTTCAGTGGCGTAGTTGTGATGCATGACTGCGAAAACAAGCTTCTTATTGAATGAGAATAAACTTGTACAAGGAGAAAGAGGAAAAATCTGTCAGAATTCAGAAACCTGCAACTAAACACCCTCCAGTAAGTCACAAATGCACTGCAGCAGCAAGAAAGTAGTAGTCTTTGTTCTAGCTGTATGTTTGAGGTTTGTGTGGTTTCTTAATTGCACTATAAATTGATATCTCTGTATAGGGCCCTTTGAAAGTGAACAGCTTTGTTCTTCAATGCATTCAGGTCTGAACACAATGTAAAGATTGAGGGAGAATGGAAATCTATGAAGTGGCACTATTATGTAAAAGTTCTTTGAGAACTTGCTAAAAAAAAAAAAGACCAAACAACCCAGAGTGTACTTCAGTTGTTAAGTGATCTGTTGTCTGTGTCTGGACTTGTTTTACATTGTTCTTTCCTACCTCACTGCAGATTGAGCATGAATTGTCAGAAATCGGTGGGAGCTGTAAAACACCCTTCTATTCCATATCAACGTGGCTGTATGAGCACTTATTTAGCAGTAGGATTCTGAGGGAGTCCATATGGGTATATGCTGTGGTGTTTGCTTGGAGTTTCGTGGTCTGTTCTGGCAGAACCGGTCTCTTACCTGAGCCGCCTGGCATACTGTGCAAGTGATCTTAGCCTAGAAAGTTGTGGATCCAAGTCAAGCTGCTGACCTTTTCCTCCTGCTTATTAATAAACCTTCGTGTTTCTTCTGCAGTCAGTGTACGGAGCGAGGCCGGGGAAGAGCATTTCAGCGCTGTCTCATCCTGCCGAGGAGGTGGCAGCGCGCCTTTCTCGGGTTGCACCGAGATGCTTCGGGCCGCAGGCAGGGGCTGTGCGGGCAGCTGGCGTGGGTGTCAGTGCCTGCGGAGCCTGCACTGAAGAGCAGCTTTGAAGAAAGGGCACAAGTGTTGGAACTGCAAACCTACCGTGAAAATCTGTTAAAAGAGAGAGAGGTCAAGGAAGGTTGTGGTGCAGTTTGTCACTGCCAGCACATTCACCCCAGAGGGGCTGTGCTAGACGTACGGCTGCTTGAAAGCTGGCTGCCTTTCTAAACTACAGGACTGTGGCTTATTTTGGCCTTGACCTGTCAATTGTTGGTGTTGGTGATGATAGAAGTTTATAAGGGAATTACTGCTAGGCTCGAGTCATGGGAAACTTATCTGTGCTTCCTGTTTTGGCCCTGGAGATTCCAACCTGATGATGAGTATCAATAGGGTATTTTTATTCAATAATGTAAATGAGGTATATGCATTCTATTTTTTCTTCCTTTTCTGTTTCCATGGTGAGGGACAGGTGTGTGAAAACTGAGTCATGGGACCTTACAGAGGCATAAAAGTGCACAAAAGAGAAATGTAATATTGCAAAGAGAAGGTTTTAAAGTGATGGCAGAATGTTTCACTGGGAAGAACAGAAAATGGTTCTTGGTGGAAATGGAGGGTGCTGCTGAACCTTGCATTTGGTACAGGTGAATAAACAGTGTATTTCTGAAAACGGCATCTGGATCTGGAACAGCAAGGGATGTAAGGGTGATCTAGCGTAGCCACATCTCTGCTGTGCACTAGGAACAGCTACAGTATTTAATTCCATGTATCCTGGTAGAGGAAATACTGCAGTTTTCACTTTAGAATACGGTCTTGTGTTTTGCTTGAAGTGCTGCATGAACTGTCTAGACTGCAAGAATTTGTTAAACAAAGCCGAAACTGTTATTTATATGGGGCAAGGGATAGCTTGGAGACCTTTATCATTATTGGGCATACTTTTTAATGTTATTTCAGCATTTCTTACTGAAAATTCTGTTAGACCCAAACCCCCAGGCAGATACACTATAATATTTCACCCTGCTAATGCTTAAAGCATGACTGAATTTAAATCAGAAGCTTTTCTACATGAACTGTAAAACAAGTTAGGTAGATTGACTTTGTTTCAGGGAAGTCAGTGCCTACACAGAATATAAAAGTATTTTTCTAAAATTTCTCTCTTTTAATTATGTGATGGGCAGTCCTTTCTACACGAGTTCATTTTTTCCTTCTGCCACATTAAGTTGCAAGGAATTGCTCTCCAGACCTTCTTCAATAGCAAGGAGAGCTTCATGTCCTCTCTTGACAGTAAAAGAGATATGATAAAGCTTTGAGGTCTGCTGTAAGAACATATTGGACAGAGAACTGAAAATTAATGAAGGCTTAAATAATGAAATTGAGGGTGTGTTGTCTCCAAGCACTTTTAAATGTTACTGGCTTCAGTTGTCAAATCTTCGCTTCTTTTTAACTTTTTTAGCTCAAATGAGAGTTTATATATCAAATGAGCAATCTAATTTAGTCTAAATCCCTCTTAAATGAGGGATAGGTTGAGAGATCTGTTCCTTTCAGGAAATCCTGTGTTTATATTAAGGATTGTACTTGTAGGCCTTGCTTTCCATTTTACCTGTTGCTCTTGAAATCTGAATTTTCCACAACTTCCTTGACAGAAGCTTGCTGCTTCATGCACAAGCCAAAAATGTGATAGTCTTTAGAATAGTCAGACTATTACTTTGGTTTAGTGATACTTTCCTGTGGTCTTAAAATGTATCCTCTTCTTCAAATGTAACCGTGGGTACTTAAAATCCAGAAGATGTTCCAGTCTTATTACTGTTATTTTGAGAAAACTGAGTTTTGAGAATGGTAACTTTCCTTGTGCTGGAGTATGTATGAGTCAAGGGAAATGAATTCTAATTGTGGTTCTGAGGCTGATAGGACCATTGCTCTGCCAAGTTAGGTCATGAAAAAACATTTTGAAGGAAGGCATTTCTAAGCATCATAATATACTTGTTTTGAGAGAGGCTTTCTTTTAAACTGCAGATGGGCAACATTAGTGATTTTTTTAAAATATTTTTCAACTGAATAAAGAAGTGCTTCAAATGCTGAGTTTACCAGCCTCGTAAAGCTACATGTTGTTCTCTGCACTTTTACATTTAGCATGTGTCCGTAATATTTTACTGAATTAGTTCAATTCCTTTTATTGCCCAAGAAAGGGCTGCTTTCGATACTGTAGTGAAAAGTTCTACTTTCTGAGAAATTTGTCGTCCAGTTAAGTTTTAAAGCACACAAAGAATAAAATCCTTAATTATATAGGAAGAAGGCTTGTCTAAGAGCTGTTTTCCTCATGGAAAACTGGCCGGGTTCCTTGCTCGAGGCAGTTGGTGTACTCTGGATGCTTTCTGACTGGGTGCTAAGACACAAATAAGTCATGAGGCACGCTGATAAGTGGGGAACTGAATTGGCTGATGGTAGAGCAGGTCAGCTTGTCTGGTCCACTTAGAGTAGTTTTTGATCTCAATAGAGATTTCCAATCGAGCAGGAGCTGTCAGGGGGCAGTTTGGTCAAGTGCTTTCTTACTGCCTGTGCCACGAATCTGGTAAGTGAGGTTCAGTGTCCAGGACTGTCTGTTGTGCCTTTTGGAGAATAGGTACATGCACACAGGAGTCTATCTAAGGACACCTTCAGGAAGTGCCACGTCTCCTGGTTATCACAAGTATTTTCCAAAGTCAGTTTCCAAATGGTCTGGAACCATGTGATCCATCTGCACTGAGTGAATCCAAACTTTTATTTTTGTGGTTCTTTGGGGAAAGCCGCGATGCTGGATTTCAACTTCATTCTATGTCTAAGTAAGATAGTCTGCAAATGAAGCAAAAACTGAGCATGTATTGCATTTAATATGCGTTTGTACCCTCTAGCTTATGCTCTTGTGTAGTTCCCCCCTGTAAGGAGACTTTTTTCCCCTCTCTTTTATTTTGTTTTGGGGTTGGTGGTTTTGTGTGTGTGTGTGTAAAGACTGTATCTCAGCTTTGCTCTTGCCATGTTCGTGTTAATGCCCCTTGAATTCTAAAAAACTCTGTTTTAGAATCTTTGCTTGTGTGACTTTGACTTTAATGGCACTAAGCCATGGATAATTGGCTCAGTTTCCTAAAATTCCACAGCCTGTTGTTAAGATAAACATTTCTAGGTTCCCAAGAACACAGACACATGTATATGGTAATATACTGATTATACAGAGCAACCTTTAAACAGCAAATTCTTATTTTCCTATTTTATTCTTGATGTTTACACACAAGCATCAGAAGCAGAAAAATGACTTGACAGAATAATTGTGCCAGTTTTTAAACTACATTGTAGCCTTTTGAGAAGGGCTGTGAAATGTCTTTGTTTTGCTGCAGCCATTAGCCCCTAGGGGAGCTGGAGGGAAGCAGTCCTGCATTGGAATGGTGTGTGCTGAGATGCACCCTCATTAGTCAGGGGCACATGTCTCAGTTGCTGGGAAGGCCATGTGAGCAAGGCTTTGCTATAAGGCCCTGGATTGTTGGTTGTTTAGGAATTTGTTGTCTTGTTAAGTCACTCCTCAACACTAGTACCTAAAGTGGCTTGTAAGGTTCAGATATCAGCAGGTGTTGGAGATCTGGCTTTCTCTGGGCTGAAAAGGGCTGTGATCTGCATTCCCTCGAACCCAAAGCTTTAGAGAGGGGCTATAATTACGGAGCTCATGACAGAGCTGCATTCAGTTCACTCCTGTCCTCTCAAATTGTAACAGTGCATGGTTGAAAGCATTGCTCCTGTGCACACCTAATCAGAGATGGCAAAAGAAAATGGGTGTGAGGCTCAGGGATATTAACAGCCACAATTAAGAAATTGTGGGATAGGTTTTGAGAAGCTCTGTGCACATTCAGGGTTGTAAGGCAACCTTGAAGAACGATGGAGGCTCTCGCTGGATTGTGCCAGTTGCTCGAGCACGTGGGGAGGCTTGCTGCCAGGGAGTGAGGGCCAGTGATGCTAGTGAGCCAAAGCAGATCGACTTAGCATCTTACTCAGAGCAGGAATTGGTGGTCTGGCTGTCCTTGGAGGTAAGCTTCCCAATAGTTGTCTTTGAAATTGCTTCTAGCAGCAACGGGATATTTAAATTCCTTAATTTTTGAAAAAAAATTAAAAATAGGGTATTCTTACTCAACAGATGGGGGTTTGATTTGTTTGTTGGTCTTCTTTTTTAATCTTCTTTTTATATAATTATTCAACGTAGTCCTAAGTAATAAACTCAGTCTGAAAATAAGTGGATCAAGACACAGGAGTTATGGTGTGTGGGTTTTGAGTTTTTTGAGTTTTATGTTTGTTTTGCTGAGGGTTTTTCTTAGGGCAGTTTGCAAAGAATTTCGTTCCTCTTATCCTTGCTCTCACTGACTGTGTGCAATAAGAAACAGTAAAGAAAAGCAGCAGTCTAGTTTTATATGATGTTTTGTGCAAATATTTTCAGAAGGTCAGCTATTAAAATTTGAAATAATGACACTTTTTTCCAATCCTGTAAATCAGTATTTTTTAAAATTTAAATTGTACCAACTCCATGTAGACTCTTAGAAGGTGGGTGGAGGGTGAGAAATTTAAAATTCCTCCTGTAAAAGGAGAAGAACAATAGTAATGCAAAACAAGGTTAAAATTGCCCCCTCTCCCCCAGGTTTTAAACCATGATAAATATTTGGTTTGAGCCAGTCTGTTCTTTGTTTAGAGTTACTTGACTAAAACTCTTGGCCCTAACTTGCTGGCAATTAGGTCTATTGTATTTTTGATTAAACAGTAGTAGTGGTGGTGGGAAACCACCATACTAGCATGGTCTCTTGGCTGTCTTCCCTTGCTGTTTAGTGTTGCCCTGAGGAACAAAGTATGGCTGGGCTGGCTCATCCAGGGTTTAGCTTGGAATGGGAACAGATTTTAATTTGAATATCTTTACCTACTGCCTGCTGTCTTAGGCCCGGCCACTATTCAGTGACTCCTTGGGGGGTTTTGTTTTGCTTCCCCTGTACAAGTAGCTAGTTCATGTGTGTGTGGTGCATTTGTGACTCTCTGCTCTTGTTCTGGGCAAGCGCTCTCACTGCTCCTTCCTGGAGGTAGGAAGTGAGCTCAGGACTCAAGAGCAGAGACAGTGGTGTTACCTCGGCTGCTGCAGCTCAGAGAGCTTGTGGTGATCATCAGCAGAAAAGCTGTACCCAAAACTCTCTTTTGAAAGCCTTTGAGGTTTATGGAGAAATAAAGGAGTGGGGAGTTCCATTCTTTTGTGGTGTATAAATAAAGAGACCTTTTCATATTTCCGTTATCACTGTTCCCACTCCTGTTATTTGAGGACCTGGTTTGCTGCTGGTGTACTCATTTTCCCCATACCTGACCTCTTTGATACCTGCCTTATTTTAGTGGTACAGGGAGATATGCTGCTAGACAGGGTGTTTATGTACCGAAGCTGATGCTCTTGTATTCTAGCTTGTGTATTCACTGTGTTTGAGGCCGGAGTCCATACATATTAAATATAACAGCAGCCTAATCCGAAGAGATTTGATGGGGGTTTTTTTTTGTTTTGTTTTGCTTTTTTTAAGTCATCAGATCTTATGCTTATCTTCAACAAGTATTGGTCCGTGCCTTTTGGACCCACCCTGTATTGCTTTACCTCAGTGGGCATCTTGCACGTGCGTGGGTGTGAAAAGAAAGTACGTGTTTGTGGTGTTTATACTTTGCATTGCCATATCTCCGAGCTTTGTTTTCTTGCTTCGTGACTTCCTTCTTTGCCTGTACTTGCAGTTCTCATACGCTCTGCACTAGTGGTGGTGGTGGAACAGCTTTCCCTTTCCAAGGCAGGTACACAGCTGAAGATCTCCCAGCCAGGAGCACGAGGTGTTGCAGGAAAGGGAATGCTCTACTTAACATTTTTGCAGTTTTTTTGTTCACTGAGAGAGGGGGATGGTGGGGAGGGCATGGTTTTTGGCCTATATTTAATAAAAGGAGAGGGAGCTGTAAAAAGCTCCCAGTGTAACGTGAGCCTTACACGAGGAAGAACTATTTATAGATCCCTGCAATATTTGCCTGAAGGAACTCGAGGGCAGTGTTACATAAAGCTGGGTGAGAGCACACTTGTGCCCTCGCAGCTGCGAAGGTCAAACCCAGGGCTTGTCTTACAGTAGGCTTCCACTGTCCCTTGCCCTGAGGGGAGAAGAGACTGATGGGCTCCTTCTGAAGGCCAAATCCTAGTGGTGAGAAAGTTTGGTTTGTGGAGAGCAGTGGTGTGGTTTTCTTTTAAGAGACTTATTATTTGTGATGTTTTGATTTCATTGTTTTTTGAGAAAAACATGACTGTCTTGATTGATGACTTAATGGTCAAATAAAGGCAAACAAGGTCACAGCAGCAGCTTTGGAGACCTTGGGAGTGAGATTTCAAGCTGTACACGGTTGTATTGTGGTTTAAGCAGCTTTTTTTGGTTATTGCTGCTGCTATTCTGGCTTTTGTTCTCTAGTGGTAACTTTTTTATTCTAAATGACATTACCATGCCACTGGCAGTTAACCAGGTATTGTTCTGGGTTTGGATGCCTTCATCAGCTTAGTACTTGTTCGTTATGAGGCTTTATAAAAGTGATTTTAGAAACCCTTCCGATCTTTAGCTTGAAAACATTTTTTATGGTTTCACAGGCAGAAGAGCCTCTCTTAGGGAGGCATATACCTGTGAAGATCCTTCATAGCATGTGGCGTTAACACTGGCTGTCGATACTTCTCTGAAAGATTGCCTTTGGCTAGGTCAAAGCGTTCCTAACCCTACTGTGAAGGAGAAAAAGATTCCAAAACCAACAAAAAGCGTGGAATATGATCTGAATGTACTACAAAGCTAGGAAACTTAGGCAAGATGTTTGATTAAAAGGGCCTTGAATGGCTTTAAAATTTTGGATAAGGATGTAGTCTTTAGTTATCCAAGATGTTTGTCCCTTTAGTTTTTACTGTAAAATTACTGGATCTCTTCTAACGTGAGAAATGCAGAGTTATGTAAAGTGTTTGAAGGTAAATAAACTGCTTCTCACATTCTGTCACTCATCTGTGATACTTAGACTCTTTATGTCCCTTGATTTAGAGGTTTTAACTAAGCAGTCAGCATTTTTCATGTTTAAAAGGCAGCTTCTGAGCAGAAGCTAAACCCCATGGTTTGTAAGAGAGTATGTACTACAGCACATAATTAAAACAACTCAGTAAATTATTTGGGATCATATTCAGCCTTTATCTAAAAGTTAAACAGTGAATGTTTATGTATGTGTGCGTGTAAAAGATAGACCTTTTGCAAATGGTTGTTTCTTCAAGGTCTGACAAAGTGTGTTTAAATTGAAGAAGGCGTTTTGACTGGCTTTTGAACCCACCCACTTAGTGAAGAAATTTTTAAATTAAAAAAAGGCAAACTTTTATAGATTCAAAATGTGCATTATGAAAGAAATAAAGAGTTGAATACTTAAAGGAAGTCTAAGTTGCTTCAGTCAGTTATTTTCCCAAGCAGTAAGGGTAGGTGAGCATGTTTATCTTTTTACAGGTAAGACAGACATAAAGTAGCTTTGATTTGCTTCAGTGTCTACAATGGAGCATTTTGCATCTGAAGAATTTTTTTTTGGTGGGGGGTAAATAAGAACCTTGAGGGTTCTTTTTGAACAACTTAGTAAAACTTACCAGGCTTAGAGTAAAACAGAGATATTTAGTAGATTTATAACATGATGCACAAAACAAGGAAGACTATTTCTAGTGGGACTCTTTCAAGTACATAAAAGGGTGGAATTTGCACGTTCTAAAACCCTCTGATGTGTTTAAGCAGCAGTTAGTACTTAGCAAATGAGAATTAGTGAATTAGTAAATGAGAACACAGGATCAGGGCTCTGAAGCTCCAGGCGGATGTGAAGAGCAGAAAGCTCTCTCAAGCCCTTGTGGTTTTGTCTAAATTAGCAAATACTTTGGTCAGTAGGGGTGGGTGACTAGATCAAAACACTGAAGCTTCTTAAATCTTCATTACTGATTTGAGTGGGTTACTTTAGCTTAGATTTAGCTTGTCACGTTGGGCTGAATGTCCCCACTTACCTGTGCAGTTTGAAGCTTCTTGAAGGAGAAAATTTAGTAGGTACACACCAGATGACTTGTCAGTGATGGAGCCCATGGGGCTACCTGAAGGTTCATGTCCCTGTTAGACAGCAAGTAGCATTTGAAGTGCCTCTTGGAACAGAGTTTTCAGATTCTTACTCGAAAGGGAATCGATGGTTCATATGCACCAGAGCTGTTCTGCAAAACCAGCCAGCTCTCAGTAAATGGTTTTGCTTCTGCTCTAAACCAAACAGCGTAGTTAAATTACGTATGAGAGCATGCATAGCAAAAGGATGACCTGGAAGATTTTAGTCAGATGTTCTGGAAAGATATTTTTCCCCTCTGTTAAGGAAGTATTTCTTTCAATTGGCAGATGTTTGCAATGTCCCAGTTGCCATTTTAGACTATTGAATAAAAGTAGTATTTTGTGAGTTATCCAGCTCACAAAATCTGAGCTGGATAACTAAAAATGGTTCAAAACTAAATAATTGCCAAAGGGTCCAGCATGTGGTTCCTGGGTAGCACATTAGGAGTTCCAGATGGTTTGTGACTACAGTCAATTGCTGTTGCTGCAATCCAAGATGGTGGTAAGAATAATGTTGCAAAGTTATGGATAACGTATTCGGCATTGCCAGGCTCTAGGTAAGCGCATGGCTGAACACCTCTGTATCTTCTTCTGCTTCTGATGGAGGAAGAAGGATTACTTTAAGTCATTTGTGTATTTAGATTCAGACTTAAATTGCATTTAGTGCTGAATGCAGAAAAACTTCATCTCAAATGGCAGTTAAAAAGCAAGTGGTTTATTTTATTTGCGTGCATATGAAATTTGTGGTGTATGAAACTCAACCCTTTCCCCACAAAACAAACTGCAAAGAAAAAATGAACTGATTTCTTCTAATGTCCAGAATCCAGAAAAGGCTGACTGATGTGGAGATGGTTTTTTTCCCCTCTACCTCAAAACCATCAAATTTTGGCTGTTGTCTAATGTAAATGTGTCTGTTAGCTTTGAACTGCTTTGCCTAGATAACTGGCAAAGCTGCCTTGGTTTTTTAAGTGGAACACAGAACTGACTAATCACAGCTCAGTTCTTGACTTGTCTTTTGTAATCTGGGCTGCCACAGGCACACTACAGTCAGCCAGCACCCAGTGTACTTCTTCATCAGATCGTGGTTATGTCACAGTCATAGTCCAGTCGATTGTGTGGATGTACTATTGGATTGCAGAGCTGTTGTCTCTATGTAGAGTTTAAGGTCTTGAGATAGTAATCATGCCTATACTCTGTTTTAGGCATTTATTGGGTTAGACCAAAATCTGAGCATCCTACAAGTCTTTGTGCTTGTGTGATCACTCTAACAAAGTGCAAGGTTGGAATGAATGCCTTTAACAAACAACTGACAAATAAGGTTTTTTCAGAGTAGAACGACCTTTGTTAAAAAGGTATCGATTATAAACTTTAGGATTTTGCTCTTTCAGCAAACAGTTTCACACTGAAGAATTAAGTTCAAACATTCCAAATTAAATATTTCTTTAGTCCCACATCTGTCTATTGGCCTCAAACTGTCATTGTATTTAGACTGGGGGAAATGGTACAATACAGCCAATGGTACAATACAGCTTTTGCCAAACTGAGGCAAAAGCTGAATTATGTCCTGTTAGGTGGGAGAGGAGTTAATTTAAATCTTATATGCAGGCTGCTGTTGACATATGCAGTAGAAAGAATGAAATGGGTTGAATTTTCATTAAGAAAAGTTATAATCTGATCCAAACTCTGCACTTGTTTGGATGTCAGATTAAGTACAAAGCTGCAATAATGATTTATATCCTCATTTGTATGTCAGAAGGAGTAAATACCAAAGAGTGCAATAACAGTTCGTACCATCTTGTTTATGAATATTGTATGTGCAGGTGACGCTGACTGAGGAATAACATTAATGATGTGTATTTCATGGGGCCAGTAGCTACCGTGTCCATTTCTCTTCATGGCTGTTTTGACAGTCTGGTAAATAATGCTCAGCTGCAGTTTGTTTTTATTTTCTGCAATAGGAAGACTTAGGAATTTAAAGGACAAGTGTGCGCTGCCTGGATTAGGTGGTAATATTTGCCTTGCAAAAGAGGCCATGCAAACAATGTCTCCATAGGTTTTTAGAAGAGTGAACAACATTCTTCTCCTGTGTGTATGGAAACTGAGGATATTTAATAAGTCTGAAAGGAAGCAGACAGACACATTTATGCTGGCTTGCTTTCCTCCATGATACAAGGTTTTAAGATCAAGGCAAAATCTCTTCCTTAATCCTGAACTTTCTCATATAGATGCTCCACGTGTTTCTGCAGTAGACCAGGCAGACTGATTGTTGTGAATTTTAGGGGGGTTGGCTTTTGTTCCTTCCTTGTGCTTTCAGGCTTATTTCTTTCTGGTTTCCTTAAGTGCCAACAGTGAAACAGGTAGTATGAAGGGAGAGCACTGGTGACTTTCGTTTCTGGATGCGTATCTCTATTTACTCTTAAGAGAGACAAGGCAGGAGCTGTTGTGGTGGAGTGTACAGGACGGGGAGAACTGGTTCCATGGTACCTCAGTGGAGTGAATGTTAAGAGGTGAAACTCATTCAACACAAACTTCTAATGCAAACTGGGATGTTATGTTCTGGCCAGAAGTATTTTTGGTGAGAACTGTGTGGGAGAGAGTCAGAAATGAGTAGAGGTGGTCAGGTGTGTCAGATGCTGGATGTCATTTGTTCAGAAAAGTTACAAGATCTTAAATTCCCAGAACTCACTTGAAGACTGCACACAAATCACACCTTGGTTGTTATCAGTGTTGTTTCATTCAGGAGTGCTGTTATGTTCCTGGCTTCCTGAGGTTGCTAAGGCAGGGCCTGGAGAGGAGGGGAGAGGAGGGCAAGAAAAGCTGAAGAGTGCTGTTGGTGCTTTTAGTTACTTAATCCTAGTCATGGCCTTGTTCATAACAACAGACTTATCTAACAGTTTCCCAAAACAAATGTAATTCACAGGTGTGTGGTAGCAGCTAGGACGAAACTGAGCTCGTCTAATCAGTCAGTCTGTGCATTTCCAGTACTTTCTCTTGTTTATAGCTTGAACTGTTTCTATCTTCAGTGGAGAGGGGAAAGTTAAGATTTGCATTTTGATTCCAACTTCATTTGAGCAACTAATTTCTAATATCAGTAATCTCCCTCTTGTTATTTCTAAAGAGCGACTTGAAAGGGGACCATTTTAAAAGTAATCAGTACAAGTAACCCCATTATTCTTTTCAGTATGTACTGTGATAGCGCAGGAATAATGGATGCTCTGCAGGGGAACCACAACACTTTCTGTTAAAGCACTCGAGTGAAACTTTCTCTTCCTGCAGCTCCCACAGTGGAGTATCATTTTTATTAGGATATGGTATAAATTTATAATTCGATTTAGTATGTTCCTTTAGCTATTATGGTCCTTACAAAATACAGTTTTTGAGTCTCTGAGTGTGAGAATTATTTCCAGGTTAAATGATACCATGCAGGAATACAGATTTATGCAATTGAGGAAAACTTAATGAAATGTTATTTTGTGTATAGGGGTGTATTTTCCAAGAGTTAATATTGCCCATCTGTTTTCTAGTTATGATGTTCTGATTTCAGTGCAAATGTATCCTTGTTGAGACCCTCTGAAAGGGGGATAGAATTTTCTTTTTTCTTACACCTATGCTGAAGGGGAAAAATAGGTAGAGAAAAGATGATGCTGGTGCAGTGTTCCAGCTTTCTTGCAAGACTTCTCTGAAACTTACTCCCAGAAGGTGTAAACACCTGATTTTTGTCTGGACAGTTTAGAGATGGATATTTGAGTCTTGCAGTGAATTTCTAGAAATATTGTCATGTTTTGGTGGAGCAATAATGTTATTGGCTAGAAATGCCGGAAAACAAGATGCCAAAATACTGAGTGTAATTTTAACAACAAAATAAGATTATCTGGACGTGTTCCTAGAGATTAGAGAGAGCCTTTTTCCACACAGAATTCTCAAGAAAACTGTTGTGTGTCTGGCTCTCAATGAAACACCGAACATAGCACGTTCTGTTGCTGCACTTGCATATGGAATTGCATCCACACCTGCTGCTTGCAAACCGGTGCAATTGTGTCGTCTTGCTGTCTTTTTGTTTTTCCCGTGTTGTCTGGGTGTTCCTGTGTGGCTTGTTCTTCAATTGCCACTTATGCCTTGTAGCTATTACATGTATTAAGTCTTTCAAGTCCTTTCCCAAGTCTGTTTTTCTGCAATCCCATGATTATATTTTCCTTTCCTAGCAGTAGGGAGCATTTGCATCTTTCCTTACACTGCTGATAACCAAAAGCAGTACTGTGCCACCAGTTTTTGCAGTGCCTTTAGCTCCTTACACAGAAGGTTTGGTGAAGTTTTGGGAGGAATGTGCTCTTCTTCGTTCCTTCTCTGGCCAATTTCATCTTGCTGGGGACATCGGTATCCAGCCTTGAGGGACTTTGTTCCCAGTGTGAGGCTGAGGCATTGGGGAGCAGCGGTGTGGTCAACCCTTTAACCCAGTGGACCTTGAGTTTTGTTTTCTGTGTACTCTGTAAAGGGAGCAGAGGTGCCAGCTGCCAGTCTGTCAGTGAGGGGCTGGGCAGCGCTGTGGAGAGGAAAGTCTAGTGGGGTTATAGAATAAACTTCTAATCATTGCTGTTTTGTTTGCTATCAGTTGATTTCAAATTCTGATGTTTCTGAAGTGCCAGTAGATCGACCAGGGATGTGCTGCCTGCCTGTCTGAGCTGGCTCATACACATGCTGGGTTACACAGACCTTTGGCTTGGCTGACGCGAGAGAAAGTTGGTGAATGAGCCAAGGTGAATGGACTGTGCTTACTGCAAGTTGGGATAGGCAAAAATAGGGGTGTTTAATTAGCCGTTGGTAAAAAACACGGGACAAGGCATGGCACTTTGCTACTGTGCAAGGTGCAGAGTGCACACGACTCTGAAAAGTGCAGAGACAGGCAGCTGCTCTTAGTATTTGCTGAATTTGTCAGGTTAGACTAACGTTTAAGGAAAAGAAAATCGTCTGTCCTGATATACAGTGTTTGGAATGGCTTGAATCGAGCATTTGTTTCTTTTGTGTTCTGCAGACTTCTTGAAGCCAACTCTAGCAAAGAGAAGGAGTTCCATCTGTGCCAGCCAGCCCCAGTCTCCAGTGCTGGTCCCCCTGATGGCACATTGCACAAGCCTGTGAAACCTGCCAAGCTGGACGCCACAGCTTTGCACGACTGCACTTTGGCCGCCACCGTGCCTCCCTCGGAGCTGTCGAGCCATGCAGTCCTAGCCTGCGACACGGGCATTCACGAGGAGCACTATGTAAGCGAAGGGGTGGAAGATGATGTGCCAGACTGCAGAGAGTACAGAGATGCCTGCACCATTACTGGTAAGCAGTCAAATCTTTTACCTTGGTAAGCGTGTGGAGGTGTAGAGTTAAGCTTCTTGTTCTTAAGCTCATGGTGGGGTGTCTGTTTCATGGACGGTGCTGCTGCTGTTCTGCACATTTCTTCTTGCTTAAGAAGTGATTTCACCAGGCACCAGGATTTTCAGTGAAAGCACTTTGTCATGTTTAAGGTCCTTGCAAATCGGCCAGATCAATGACAGCTGTGAAACCAGGTTGCTGTATTTATGTACTAGGGAAATTGAACCATTTGAAAATTTTTTTGGAAAATAACCAAAGTCAGGGATGAGGAGAAGGGAACACTGCAGCTTAAAGTTTATGGAATACTTGTCCTAATGTTCAGCATAATTTAGGTTTTTATCTTCCTAAGAGAATTGCTTTGTGGGAGAAAAGGTATGGGAGAAATAGGATCTAACATTTTTACTGCACATATTTTTGCTTTTCGAAGCCATTTCATTTTTTCACATTAGTTCTGGAACAGTAGAAGTTATTGTATATCGAACAGCTTCTTCTGCATGCTTTTATGAAAGGTCGAATACCTTATTATAGATTCATACAAATAAATTGAATATGTGTTGAAGTATGGTATTTTAAATAGAATTAGATTCTTAGTATTGTGGTCAGCTGACCCAATTTTTTTGTATTTGAATAATCACTGTAAGTCAGTTTAGTCATGGTTATGGCCATGAAATGACAGGCAGTTTCTATTCCAAGTGCATGGTTTGTTGGCTGAGCTGTGAGGCTTCTTTTAGCCTAACGTAACCTTGTGAGTTCTAAGTCCTTTTGGGAATGTTTGAGGAGTCAGCTGAGTTTTTGGAAGGGAGAAATGAGATGTCTGAGAAAAACAGCTATAAGACCAAGGGCATTCTACTTGGCAGCCAGATACTTTTATCCTGAGTTACTTTCATCCCTTTCTAGAATTGTCTTTAAGTCACAGAATTAGTTAATGGTGACCATCAGCAGCCGCTTTAGTAGCGTGCCTTAGCTTAGCTCAGCCCAACAGCTGTGTAGTTATTAAGGGCTGATATTCTGAAAAAAAGGAAATAGAAAGAAAGGCAGAGGTGCTCTCAAGTCCATCCTAATTTCCTTGGGAAGACAAGCAGCAGGATTAACACTGGAGTCACTTTGTCAGGTATGCGTCTACATCAAATAAATGTTTTGTTTAAAGAAACTTACTTGCCATCCTTCCTTCCTTGTTTTCATGGATTTAGAGCTACTTAACTGGTTGGTTCAAAAATGGATCATCCTTTTGACTTCCATGTAGGTATTTGCTTGTTAGGTAGACTAGAAACTGCACATCACATAAATGCATTCCTGGTAGTAGAACTCTGTTTTCCAGGCCCCTTGCAGAAGGATCTTGCCAGGCTGTGGCCTGTCTCCACTTCACCCCCTCTCCTCCCTCCCCTGTTAACAGGAATTTAACTTTGTTTTTCTGTTTCTGACTATAAAGCCAGGGCAACCAACTTCTTTCATGAATCAAGATGCCTTCTTGATTATGGTTCCTTGAAAGGCAAGACAAACTCACTTTTTAAACTTTTAGAATGTTTTTATTAAATGGAGGCCAGTGCATGTTCTTGCTGCTTCACATTCCTCCAAGCCTGGTGTAGTTTCTGAATCTCTTTCTTCTTGTTTAGCTGTCAGCCAAGTGTTGTTTACAGATTGATCGTAAATTGCTTTTTTAAATGGATTTGCTGTTCTGTGGTGTCACATTTGTACTGTTTGTGACCTGAGGACAACATGATGTGACTTGCAGTAGAAATAGCAGTGGTTTTGTTGATTGTTTGGTTAGTTGGGGGGTTTTTTTGGGTTTTATGGATTTTTGAGTTTCAGCTTTTTGTGTGTTTTAAAGGTGTCAAAGGGCACAGGCTGGAAGTAAGGAATTGGTCTCATATTCCCTCTGTAAAATCTTTATCAGTACTGTGTGCAGGTATGCAGTGTATACCCTTGAAACAATCTGAAAGATAAATACTTGATTGAATTGTCAGGATTGTCAGAGACTTTAACATGAAGACTTTGTTTAGTTCTGATTGACAAATTAGCACTATTTACACTTTAAAATTGTTTAGTGGGAAAAAAATTGCTCATATCAAGTCTGCCTATGCCATACTTTTTCTTCTGATGCCAAGCCTTGAGTCATCCTAGAGTTCAAATTCAGCAATCAGGGTAGTCTATATTTTTTTTTAGTCTAAAATTAACACCTACAGCCTATTGTAAAAGTTATTTGCAAAAATTCTTTCAAATAAAGGCTTGAGCACAGTTAAGAACAGAATGGGAAACTGAGGCACAGTGTGGTGTGGTGATGCTTTCTGTAATGCAGCAAGCTAATGGTAATTGGAGCTGTCTCTGATATAGCTAATAGTAAATTATATGATGTGCACGTTTTGCTATTTAACTTTTCAAGACCATTGATGCTCAAATAATTCTTAATGCTGCTTCCTTTTTTTTTTCATTGCTGTTTTTGTTTCCTGTGGTGTTTGCTGGCCGTAGAGAGGCACTTCAGCGTTCCCTGTCAGCGGCACCATCTTTCCTGCCTGGAACCCCAGAGCAGATTCAACGTAGCTGAGAGCATTGCACATTCTGATTGTGCTAAGTGTGTTTTCTTGGATACAGGGCTGGCTTAAACATTTCCTGTCCCCAAACCATCTCAGAATTGTGCTTGAACAGATTTCTGTGGGAGTGCAACTAGAGGTATTTTAGGCAACGGGTCTGGATAGAATCCTTGCTCTGCTTTTGTGTCAGAGAGGAGATGAGGGTTACTTTTTAGTTAGGTCACACCTCTGATCTGTCCTATTGTGTGGCCTAAAAGCAGTCATGTTGGCATAACAGAGGCAGTAAGCACTGCAGGGCTGGGGCCAGGTGACAAAAAACAGTGTGGTGAAAAATCTCCTTGAGCCAATGTCTGAGAGAGGGACAGCACCGTAAAAGCACCTTTCCCACTGAATTTGATATCTAAGCACCATCCAAAGCTCATCGGTGCTGCAAGTGAAGCTTTACGCAGGTAAATGCATCTGAATCTGAGCTGACTTCAGCACAGAAGAGCAAATGAAATAGGAAAGTTGATCCAGTGAAAAAAATTGTTTGTGAATGTTTTAAGAGTTATTATGAAAAAAGTGCTGGTGAAGCACATACTTTCTAAACGCTAAACCTGAAAATGGACTCAGTAGCTGTTGTAATAGATTTTTTGTTTTGTAATACTTCATTTTAGATTTTGTTAGCAAGATTTAGGAAAAAAGGTCAATGTAGTCTGACTTGAAGTTTCTATTGCTATTGATTGTGGAGCTCCTGTAGGTAAATGAGCAGGAGACTCAAGACCTGAGGTTGGTGGACAGTGGGGCAGCACTTTATGGAAGTGTCATGGTGCTGCTGCGTGTGGGAGGCACCTATCATGTCCTAGTTGATTTTTTTTTTTCCCTTTTAACTTTTCTTTTTCTTGCTGCTCCCATTCATCCGAGAGCATAGAGACAGGAATACGGATGTAGCACCATCTAGTGTTCCTTTTGCTAGAAAGGGAGTGGAAGTGCTTTTAAAGGTCTGTCTGTCTTTCCTGTATTTGCAGTGCAGACCTGAATACTTTCAGTCAGATGTTGATGAAAACAGCAGCTGGAATTGGGAGCTTTCTCCTCTAACACCACCACCACCCCCATTCCATTTTTTGTAGAGCAGGAAGGGATGTAATCTTGACATGAAAAAGCAGAGTATGGCTAAATTGCTCAGTAGTCCCAATTTTATGAATTACAAAAGCCTCTTAGTCTGATTGCCTCTCTTTCTTATCTGTCAGCTGCTGTCAGACAAATCCTGTCCTCCTGGAAATGGAGAGCACAGTGGAGATGGAAGTCTGAAATATCACTAGATATTACTCTTGTGATGGCTGTCTGACTGCCAGAATATTTTTCTGAGGCTTTTTGTTTGTGTTTTTTTCTTTTTTTCTCTTCAAATATGCATAACAGCATCCTTAGACATCTTCAGTAAGTTAACTTTGTCTGCTTTTGCGTGTCTGAATACTCACTATTTGCAATGGTTTTGGTATGGTGTACTTTGTAATTCAAGAGCTAACTGCTTAATATGCCATGTAGGTTTCCTCATCCTTCTCTGAAAAGGGAGAGAATGAATGGACTGTAATTTAAATTGCCCAGCTCCTTCATTAGTTTGCATGATTCATTTGTTCATTGTACTAATTACTCTTACTAAATGCATGTAGTAGTGTGTTTTCTGCCTGTTCAGGGCAATTTCCTGAGGGCTGTTGAATTATTGGGAAATGCTTTGCGGCAATAACTTGTTCTGTGTCTTACTTTGCAATTAACACAAGTAGAATTTTTTTTTTTTTTTTAATTTCTAAAGACAAAGTTACAGTACTGGAGGGGTCAAACCATGAACTGTCTTTTTTTTCTCAGCAAGAGGATGTCTGTGAGAAGAGTTGGTATTGTTTGACCTTCCTTGCAGGTTGTGTAACTTGCACATTACTGCACTGACTGCAGTGGAAGTAGTCATAACATCCAGAGAAACCAACTTTCTCTTGCTGTCAAGACTCATTCAGGAAATCTCCTAGCAATGTTTGGGTGCAGAAAGTTTCCTCTGGGTTTTCATCTTGTCTCTATCCTTATTCAGGCTTTAAATATGTTCCCATATGAAACAGAGATTCCGTTCTCTTCCACCAGATTACCGCTCTTCATGGCAACATCAGCCAGTTTTGATAACTGACTGATCTTACAGATAAGTGGTGTTGTTCTGACCATTTCTTTATGTAATCACTTTATTTTAAAAGACATGCTTAGGGCCCACAGAATTTCCATTCCACTGTATGTGTGTCCCCCAAGATGCATGTTTTTGTGTTGTAAGGCTGAATGTCTATTCCTTCTGTTTCAAGTGTGATAAAGCACGATTACTCAAAATTAACTCCGTAGGGACTTAGGTGTTACAGGTGGTTGTGAGATTGCTTTACTCTTGTTATGCAGGTGATGGGGAGAATGCTGTACCCGTGGCTGTCCTGTTCTAGGTGCGTGAGTTACCACCAGAAATTGTGTGCTTGCTCTTCAGAGACCGTTCAACAGGGTGCTCTGGTTGGGTTTGGTGCCTGTTACAGGCCTGCTGGTTGACTTCTAAGCTTTAGATGGTTAAACAAGTATTGAAAAAATATTGACAGTTTTGAATTGCTTCCCTTTCTTTGAACCTCTCTGAGTTCTGTTGGGGTTACCTTTCTCTTCTACTGTTGTGGCTACCTTTCTCTTTTAGTGGACCATAACTTGCTCTAGCATTTGCTTCTTTTTCAGCTCCTGATTTGGGGTGGGACTCCCATGTTTTTCTCAGTTTTGTCAATATGAGAGAAGGGGTGTAAAATATTGCGTGGTGGAGCTGGAACTCAAGCAAAGAGCATAAAAAATGCTCTCTGTGTTGAACCAGCCGGCTCAGGACTGTGTTTCTGACTCCAGAAACTGCAGATGCTGGATATGGAGATCACGTACTCAGCCACTCTCAGTAGTCTGCTCTCAGCACAAGTACCCCCATCATGCAGATCTATTTAGTGTTGGAACCTGTCCATAGCTTTTTCTTACCTGGATCTGCTGATTGTTTTACCCTGGAAGTTTATGGTTGCTACTCCTGTGTGCAGTGACAGCAATCTTGCACTGTTTCTGTCAGTATTTGTCCTTGTTATGCAGGATTTTGGTGAATATCGGTTCTTTCTCCTTATGAAGTTATCTTCATGATTTTGAAAAACCTTCATTATTTTTACACCCCTGCCTACTCCTCTCCCACCTTTCTTAGTCTCTCCTTTAAATAAAGCTATGAGAATGTGGGTCCTTACCTCAGCTCATTTACTTTGTTATTGTCACTAGTCTCATCCTGTAAGCTTGATCTAGTTTTGGTCTCTTCTCCCTCTTTCCCAACACTTCTGTAAGCAGCTATTGCTAAGTTCTGAACACTATTCCTTTTTCTAAAGCATTCCAAAAATGCTAGTCCTG
Source organism: Mohoua ochrocephala (assembly GCA_013398855.1). NCBI lineage: Eukaryota > Metazoa > Chordata > Aves > Passeriformes > Acanthizidae > Mohoua > Mohoua ochrocephala. Next base: position 136,163 of record VZTA01008731.1, on the reverse strand, counting down.
TTAACATGAGATAGGTCCTTCGGCATGACTGGAACAATTTTATGAGTCTGACTGGGTTTCTGTCTAGCATACTCTGACAAAATCATCTTCTTCTCTGTGCCTGCTGCATCATTGCCACTATTTTGAATTTTCCGTCTGGCTTTTGGTGCATTCTCAGTCAGCTCCATGCAGATTCTCCCCCCTCCCCCCCCATCCTCCCCACAGTTGCTTTCCAGCTCTTACCCTTTTCCAATAACCTGGTGTTTTTTTCTGATTCCTCTCCTGTGTCAGGTTATTACACCACCTCTTAATCTGTATCTTGGGCATATGTTTTTATTCTGTCAAGGATTACCTTTTTGTTTTTTGGTGACGGTTGGTTGGTTGGTTTTCACTTAAGCAGAATTCTGCTGTGCTCCCTGTCTAGCCCTCTTACTTATTTATGCTTCCTAATATGATCCATGGTTTTTAGTGTAAACTGTCAATTCCAAAGTCACTATGAAAGCAAGCGTTGTAATTACAAGTCCAGTGTGACATTTTAAAAGACACTCTTCTTAGGTTTCCGTTGTTTTGGGAAGCACTTATCATTCCTAAATGTGTACTTTATTTGAGGTAGGGGTGCATGAAAACAGTAAGTGTTCATCGGTGTTCTGGGTTTGTTCTTTGGAGAAAGTACTGAAGGCCAGTGCCTAGTAGATTTTTTGGGGTTTTTTTTTGGTTTGCATTTTTTGTTTTCCTATTGTGGCGCAATGAATAGTGCAGGAAGACTAAAAAGCTACATTTGACTATTGGTGCGTTTAAATATGTGGAAATAACTTTTATTCCGTAATTTAGCTCCATAACATGTGAAGTTCAGCTTTACCTTTCCCCCTCAATGTATGCATGTGTGTTCATCATGAAGCAACACATTTTTCACGTAAAGTAAGCATCTGTAGAGAGCAAGCTACATAAGATTTAATACTTATGTTTTGCTTGTGATTCTGTGAAAGCTTTGTTGACAGCCATTGTTTAGTGGCTGGCACATTTTGTAGCTGGGCTGAACAACAAGCAAAAGCAGGACAATTGCTTTTCAGGGTTTTCGTACTCAGTGATTTATCAATGGGTTTCTGAGACATTGCAGTCTCTCTTGGCAGCTGGCAGATCCTAATGGTTAATGAATGTGTTTATTCTTATTGCTGCTGAGCAGTGCATTGCCAGCATGCCTTTGGTACATGAATAGCTTTTGTTCTTACTCTAAAGAATAGCCATGGTGGCAAAGTTTCCTTTTATTTTCTGTTTAATGTAAAAATCATGAGTGTGGGTGCATTTATCTACAGGGAGAAACATTTCTGTACTTCCATTTAAAGCAAAGATCATTTCAATTTATGGCATAATGTACTGTAGGATCCTAATAGTTTAAGGGACTGTCATCACCAAATGTGTCTCAGCGTTTATACCCAGCAGGAACGTGTATGTTGGATGCAACCAAAGCAGGGACACTTCAACCTGGTAAACAATGACATTCCTCACATTGGAAGTGGTTTCATCTTTGTTACCTTTGACATTCCTAAATGTGTCCTATTCTTTAGTGGTGTGTTTGGCCAAGCCGAAAAGAGGTTGGCTTGAAATCTTTTGTTTTCCTGTGGAAGACTGGATTTTATGCAGATTTTTTCATGTTCAGAGGCAGAAGAACCACTGCTTAAACAACTTTGGTTAAAGGTGTGGCAAGGCTTGCAATTTCAAATCATGTCATGCCATGCCAGTCAAGTTACTGAAGCTGTTTGAGGACCCTGAGTTCTAGAGGTGTGAGACAGCTTTCATGTTGAAGGGCTTTCCTTCCAGCAGGTTGGCTTTGCAGCCAACAGTCAGACTTCAAATGTGTGAGGATGCTAAAGCTATCTTTCCCTTTGGACAACTCCGTGAATTGGATTTTTATTTTTTTTAAGAAGCAAATTTTTTTTGCCCTATAATCTAACCACTTGCTTTACATTGAAACACGTGTCCTGAGTTCAGCAGTATTATTTGTAAGACTTCAGTACAGTTACCCACGTTCTGGGCATCTGAGAGCCCAGGTTGAATAGAAATACAGGGTTTTGCCTTTTGCTCTGTACATATGCCTGTAATTGTTAAATAATGCTCAAGAAATACTTGTCATTATAGGCCTCAGTCAATACTTAATGACTGTGTCTATGTGGGCCTATAGAACTCAAATAATGGATGACTACAGGCCATGTTTTCCTCTTCAGTAGCATAGGTAGCAGCCTAATTGTGTGGTAGAGTTTCTTCCCTCTGCTTTTCATTTTTATGTGGATCTGTTCGCAATGATAATGACGAGTTCGTTCCATCACTGTCTAAATGGACAGAAAGCATGGGGAAGATGAGGCTATTGGGCTGTTCCAAGCACTTGCCAGGAAATAATCTGCTGGAAAAACATTTAGAGAAAGACCATCCTTCTTGCTTCCATCACTGGAATACGGTTAGGCTTGTTGGTCTGCTGAAAAAAGAGAATGCTAATGTAGTCATGGCCTCCTGGCTGCTTGTTGAACTAGATTAGGTGACTAATCTCAGTGTCACATGGAGCAAAATCAGCAATCAAAATGGTCTGGTATTTGGCATGGAACAGCCTCAACTTGATGAACTTCGATTTCTTGTGTTACATGTGGCTGGACTTCAGCCTCCATGATCTAGCCCTTTTCTGCAGAGAAACTTACTTTTACTTAACTGGTATGGAGCCAGCGCTGGAATTGACCCTTGGCAGGTATCACGTGCTTTTTATTTTTTGGAATTGTTATTTGTTGACTGTCCTTTCTCAAAGATTTAAAACAGAGAAACTTAAAAAGCACTCTGAGAGAGCTAAGTGTCAAGGGGAAGTGTAATATGTGTGTGGGAAATAGGAGAGGACTGAAAACCAAAGAGAGGAGTATGTGGTCCCATGAAGTAAAGTAGTAGATCTCTTTATTCTTCCAGCTTTCTTCAGAGAGTTTCCTTGTTTCTCTTACCTCTTTTTGTTACTGTGGTTATCTACTTCTGTTTCCTCAGCTGCCTCAGAAGGTAGTGATAAGTTATGATTGTTTTAGTTCTGTTGCAAGGAATGAAAGATTTGCCTGAGAGTGGCTACTGAGACATTTTTTGTTTGCTTTTGAGGTTTTTTCCTTTCGTTTTGATTTGGGGGTTTTTTGTTTGCTTGCTTGCTTTGTTTGTGTTTAAGAAGGAGAGGGTATTTAGACTGCCCCTCTCTGGCTGTGGGCTGAGCATCAGCTGCTGGGGTTTGATGGGGTGGAGTTTCCTGGAAGATGCTCAGGGTGGGCATGTGGTACAGCCTGATGACCAAAGCTTGTGTTTTGAAAGTTGCCAAGCAGCCCAACGCTTCCCGAAGGTCACACCCGGAGTGGAGTTGTTTTGCTGCACACACCACTTCTGTTCAGCGATTGTTTCCTTTTTCTCAGAGGAGGCACTTCTGGGTAACGCAGCTGCTTTGTGCTGTTTGCAAGGTGCTGGCTTCCATCAGGACCACAACTCAGGGGCGCTGTGCTCTGGGAATGATGCTGTCTCGGGGTAGTTTTCTTTTGGTCTTTCTTGTCATGACTTGTGTGTTCTGGCCTGTCTCTTCTTGAGCAGAGCCCTGACCCTAGCATGGTTCCTGGCAGGGCTGGGTTTATGAGCCATTATGTTTTTTCCACTTACAGCAATGGGCTGGAAGCGGGAAACCGGCTGGCAAAATGTCCTGTGGGATTTGGAGGTTGGGGTACTGCGGCAGTTCTGCCGGCAGGTGGCAGTTTGTGCTGCCTGCGGGCTCTGTGGGACCTGGGAGTCCTTTTGACCTTGGGAGGGGAGCTCTGCTCCGGAGCAAATCTGTAAAACCATGAAGATCAGGGATGGTTTGAACCAGAATGCAGACAGGCAGAAACTATATCTTTTATGTTCCTTATGAGGACTGTACTGGTAAGCTGTTTGCACTGTGTTTGTAAAGGCTCCTGCAGATACCAGGCTTTGAGATTTGTAGAGTTCATTTTCTCTGTGTGTTTTCTGAATGTTTTGGGGCGTTCTTTGTTGGCCACCACCATGCCCTTGTCCTTTCTCTTTGTTGTAGGTTCATTCTCGGAATTTATCATTTGTTCTAATCTGAAGTTGATGCTGAAATTGAGTCAGTGCTCCTTCTTTATCGATCAAGCTAGGTTTTTCTTTCCTGCAGTAAAATCCATCTGTAGCCACAAACAGGTAAAACCCAAAGGTCTGGTAGGGAATAGAGATTGACAGATGAGCTGCTTTTAGGTGACCATGTTGATAGGAATGAGATTTTCAAAGGTGTCTGCCTGTGGTTAATGTTGAATTTAGCTGAGGTTGAAATTAGTTTGAGGCCGAATTGCTTGTTCATGAGGTGCCGGCATAGTTCCACCCGTCCAAGTAACAGTGACAGCTCAGTATGTGTGTAACTCTCTGTGGGAAGTGACCTAATGTATTGCATGGCTGTGTGAGTGCAGGATGAAAAGGACAGTGGGTGACAGCACCTCACACGATGCCTTGTGATCTCTGTGTTGTTATGTGCAGGGAGGGAAGGCATTCCTTGAGGAGCTGTGCTGTCTGCATACAGTCAGCTCCCATTGTTTTAGACTTCTCACTCCTTTTTCTGTATGATCAACTCCTTGCTCACTTGACAGAAGAGGAAAGATGTAAGTGTGCATCTGAAAATAACCAAGTGTACTCTTCTCCTCACATGCACATGGCTATCCTGCAAATTATTTCTTTCTCTACATGTGAAAAATTAAAAAAAAATAAAAAAAGAGTGGGAGAAGGAAGAAGCCATCCTCCCACTCTCACTTCAGTCTCCACAGTGAAGAGTTAGTTTACTATATTTAGAGCATTTTGTATGGATAGAGATGTGCCTAGAAGAAAGGGAACTGATGAAATAGTCAAAGGTACCTAGATCGACAAGCATAATAAAAATTTCTCTAAGGAAATATAACCAAGCTGAAACAACCAGTGAAACATGAGTGGCTGTCTTAAGTTGAGAGGCATGGGGTAGAGAGGTTTAATATGTCCAGAAAAGGAGAAATATACCAGCCAGTCAAATGCCAATGTATGAAAAGATATGAAACAAGCTTGTAGATAATCCATTAGTAACTACCCAAGGGATACTAAAGTGGGAAGAAATATGCAGAAGAGAGCTCAGCTGGAGTTTTTCTGCCTGTTTTTCATCTTCTTTATGGAAAGAGAAGATTAGAAACTGTAACAAGAAATTAACCAGGACAAAAGTCTTTGAAAACATTTGGTTTAATCTCATTTAGAAAACAGAGAGCACGAGGAGGAATGTTGTCAAAAATTACTGCAAAGCAGACTGAGCACCTTCTTAATTTCCTGAGGAACAGGGCATGGAGAAATACATATTTGCAACAAAGCAAGTGAGGTGGGGTGTCCATGCATTTAAGCTAAGAAGAATCTAAAGCAGTAGAACATGTTACTTGCAAAAATAATGTGAAAAAGAGTTAATTTAAAAAAAAATATTTAATTATTTCTATGAAGTGCTGAAAGCTATAGAGTTGCAAGAGCATAAACAGAACCTGGAATGATCCATGCTTTACTAAGAATCATGAGTTCATAATTCATTAGCTATTTAAGTTGGTTTTAATCTGCTTGTAGAAATTTGTTTGCCAAATGTGTCCAGAAAACTGAAAATTGCTTAGATTACAAAACCCAGAATCCATAACAGCGACTCAGAAGGATATGGTTCAGCCACATTTTGTTGTATCATTTTAAAATTAATGATCAGTTAATTGTTTTAAGTGTAAGGTGTTATATTTTTCTCAATAAAATGAAGGTACCACCTAGGACAAGAGGAAGTGCTTTTGTATCTGTTGGGTATCAGTTAACTTAATCATAAATCACAATCACAGATGATGTCCTGGGTGTTCTTAGTAGAGAAGTTACTTAATTGTTTATCTTTGCAGTTCTAATCAGAAATAATAAAAAAACCTCTGTGGAAACACAATCAAAGTCTTCTAAAAAATTTACCTGGTGTTTGGGGATGGGGGATGGTGTTAGTCTGCGTATCTTCTCATAACAAATGTGCACATCTCAGAAAGGGGAGGGGAGGAAAAGTGAAGGGGAAGAGATTGTGTAACTGTAGCACTGAGAATATTGCTGTGATTTAAATGGTGAACTAATGTTTAGTCATGAACAAGTGTAACCATGGTGTCCTGTTTTTCTAAATAGGCAATTACATCAGAGCCTGTTCCTATTTCCTGCTGGTATACAGATTTTAAAATTGCAGTAGAAGTTAATGACAATAACATCATAATAGCATCATAAAAAGTTGCCTTTCCAATTACTCATTATTATCTTTTCCAGTTATTAGGCCTTCTGAATTGCTTAGAAACACTCAGGATTTATTATATGGTAGAGTAGAAAAATTTTCTTGGTTGATTTGTATTCCATGGTAATTCTTATTTCTTTACTGCCTAGCCTTCACATTCTAGTGGATTTCTTTTCCACAATAAGACTGCATGGGTTTGGTTTTTTTGTTGGTTTTTTTTTTTTTTTTTTTTTTTTTTTGTATGTGCATGTATGAGGGTTTTTTTTTTCCTCCTCACATTTTATTGGTCACTTCCTTTGCATTCATTTTTTGCTACTTTTTGGGATAAAACAAGCCAGTTTACTTATCTGTACAACTGAAAGTTTCTTGGCTCATCTATAAAGTCTGTTTCTTTTGGAATCCTAAAAAAAAGAGAAAGACACTAAAGGTTTGAATTTTTCAAGATTTTTATTTCTTTGTTCCCAAGACTATCATCTCAGGCCGTGTAGATTCTTGCATTTTTCTGAAGAGAAGAACTAACATTTTGGCCAGAAAAACTCCCCCAAACCAACCCCAGTGAAAAAAATCAACTCCATATTCTTGAGATTGAGAGTAATTAGGTAATCCAAAGATAGATGTATAAAAGAAAAATCTTTTATGTGTACATGTACACAGAAAGGTTTCTGAATGTCTAGTGGATGTCAGCAGGTGTTTTTTAGAAGATCAGCTGGCTTTTCTGCACTCAGATGGTTGCAGGCACTGAGACGATGCTGTCAGCAATTAAAAAGGTAGCCAGGGGAAAAGAAAGGTTTGTAGTTACAGGCTGGCTCTCGTCTTTCAAAGCATGGGGAACAGATCTGGTTTCTCTGTGTAAGCCAGTAGTCCCTCTGAGAGGGTTACAAGGACCTCTTAAAAGGATGTGTACGGGCTGATTCTCACATTGCACAGAGCTCCATAAAAACAGCATTGCTGCACACGCAGGCATCTAAGTGCAGGGAGGGTCGGAGGACACTCACATATGTACAGCAGTTAGCAGAACAGTCTGGATGAAGGCAGAGGAGAATACCTCCTGATAGGTGATAGCAGACTCCTTGAACCATAAAGTACAACACAACTTTCCCAAGTGGATTATAGTTCTAATCATCAGAATTTTGTAAAGTGTGTAGGCAGGAGATTGACAGTATGAGTTCATCTTGGTATTTTCTGCCCTGTTGTCTGATAGAATAGTAATGTTCTTGCAATTTTTAGTGCTTGGGATGCTTTTGACAATGTAATTTCTGGATTAGAAAGACAAAAACCAGGTAATTAATGATGTATAGAAAAGTATATGTTACTTCCCTATTCTCTCTTTCCTCCCCTTCTTTGACACGGGTGAATTCCACTAAGTTGCAGTGGAATTGCAGGTCTACATCAATCCTGCAAGATTAAGTTTCTCTTACAAAAATTGGTGCCTTTGTCAGAAAGCAGCCAGAGCAGGGCTGCTTTACAGGCAGCTGACAGGATGGGAAGGGCACAATCCTTGTTGGCACAGCCCGGTCCCTTTGTTCCCAAGCAGAGCAAAGGTGCTGGCAGCAGTGGTTCAAATTGACTCTCTAGGGGTCGATCATCAAACAAATGCCATCAATCCAGGAAGCCTGGACAATGAATCAGTGTCAGCAGGGAACAGAGCTGGGCCCAGGCCTGCCTACAGCACTCCACAGGGCAGGGCCAGGGGCTGGGGTGTACGTGGGGCTCCTGGCAGAGGGGACCGTGATGAGCGTGGTCATGGCAGTAAAGGTACATGGGAGCACTCAGGGCCTTGACGGTCTTGGCTATTTACTCTGGAGTGAGTCTCAGCAAGAGTTGCAAGAGCTATGACGCTGGTTAAAGAGGGAGCTCTGGTGCATTGCTCTTCCAAAAAAGGCGCAGATAGCTCTTCCTTACTTTGTGGAGGGGGTAGGGGTTGTGCTGGATGGTGGGGTTTTCTCTTCCTACTGGTGTGGAAATGGAAAATGTGCAGATTGATGCACTAAGTATTTACTGAAAACATACCATGAGTTGCTCAGTTAATTAATAAATATTTAGCATGACATTGTATTTAATCATATATGATAATTAAACATATATCTAGAGCGATCATGACTGGTCTTGGTATTGACACACTCTCAAAATTCTTCATTATAATAAAATATAGGTTGGAAGGTACCTCTGAAGGTAATATGTTCTGACTTCTGCTAAAAGCAGGTCTTTTAGAGTAAGTGCTCATGGCATTGTTTACTCAACTTCTGGCCTCCCTGTGCCCCTGTTTGACCATCTTCACGGTAAAAAAGTTTCTACCTTGAATTGGGATTTTTTGTGTTAAAACTTCCCAGCTACCTCCTGGCCTAAATTTAAAGCTCTGATTTTAATTGTAACATTTTTGCAGTTGTTGTTGGCTGTCGGTATCCATTTTTAGAACTGTGTGCAAACTTGATATATTTGTGAATATGAGGGGCTGCAGCACAGAATGCAGGTCAAATAGTGTCGAAAGGTGCCCTAGAAGTTCCTGTAATCATCTTTACCAGTGTGTCTTAGGTGTGAACTGTGACACCGTTTACTATTGCAGTCCTGGATTTCTGTTTCTTGAGAAAGATCTGCCGGCAGCGAAGGCAAAAAATTACAGTGGTACTAAATTGTGGTCAAAGACCAAGTTAAGGAGATATGTAAGGCTTGAAAGCTAAAAATGGTCTGTGAAGTAGAACATCAAAAATGTACATTCCTCTGTGCACTAATCCTTTCTTCATACTCCAGGTGTAACTGGCTCTCTATTCCCCACTGTAGCCCACTTATTCTTCAATAAATGTCCCTGCTTCTAGAGGTCAGGCTTTTTGTCACTAAGAGAGCATGCCCTTGTATTGTCTACTGGTAAATATGATATTTTAGGATAATTTGGGCCAGGCATGTCTTCTAAACTTCTTTGTATTGAGCTGTTTTTTACATGCAGCAAAATCTTGTTGATGTCAAAACAAACTGACATCTTTCAAGGTTGTAGGTGTAGTACTCGAGGTAACTAACAGAGATTGTTCCCTTTCCCTTAACAGATGTGTGCAACAGTACCAATCTTCCTGAAGTTGAAATCATCAGTCTCCTGGAAGAGCAGCTCCCTCACTATAAGCTAAGAGCGGATACAATCTATGGTTATGACCACGACGACTGGCTTCACACCCCTCTCATTTCCCCTGATGCGAATATCGACTTAACAACTGAGCAAATAGAGGAGACCTTGAAATACTTCCGTAAGTCAAAAATTCAGAAATTGGACTGAGAAACAAATAAAATAGTGCTGGTTTTGTTACCACCTTTGAAGTTTATCTGTGCAATTCTTTGGAAGCTGTGGAAAGCAAGAGAAATGTTTGTGATATATTGCTTTGGTCTCCAAGATTGTAGTAGATAGAAAACAAAGGGAACATTTAATCTAGAACAGCCATTTCATCTGTGATTTGTGCATGCACCTTTCCACATTATCAAATACTGGAGAAACTGAAATACTTCTTTTTGCTTGTGATCTCTCTCAAAGAGACCGAAATTTCTATATCTGTGCAGCTTAGAAAGCTTAGACTTCTTTCCATATCCACTTTTTTTTAATGTGTTCTCTGACACATTGCACTGTTGTCTGGCGGCACTATGTGCCAGCATCACAGAGTGACATTAAATCATTTTGCTGCAGCTTAAGCTTCTAGAAAAGCCTTGTGAAGAACCAAACTCTGACCATTTGGTTGAGATGGTTTGTCCCTTCATTCTTACTTTTGTTCATATTCATACTATCAGACAAAAAAAAATATTTATGCCCAGAGGGAACACATGTAGATTTATGACCTTTGTGGTTATTCATTGTTTTGTTTGAGTCTGTAGATACTTTATTATGGTCAGTGGATTCATGTCTCTCTGGTTTCTTCCACTGTGGGTATTGACTTCGCTATGCAATTAGAGAAGACTTCTGTGATTCATCTCAATGACTACCATGCTAAAGCAGTAGCAGTGGATTTGCATGGATTATAGTAGTACGTAGAGTTAGGTAGACTTACTGAGGCACTGTAGAGCTTCAGAAGGGATGCGTTACAGGGCTCAGCACAAACCCGTGCAAACATGGCTTCATTGCATTTTGAAGCACCTGAACAATCACTTTGTAAGGAGCACAGCTGGTAAAGAAAAGCATGAATAATATGAAGAACTGAGTTTCTGATGTTCATGCTTCAATAAAGGGCATGGAAGTATTTTAGTAAATAACTTACATGTGCTCTCCACCTACCCCCAATCGCACAAAAACAGTGGGAACGGCGGGGAGACAAGCTGAAGCTGATCTGTGGAGTCAAGTGTACTACCCTGGTTTTGTATCAGCCCATTAGTGCTGTTACAATGATGGCAGAAGCTGGCTTAAATAAATATTTTGAAATGTAAGGTTTCCAAAGCCTTTAATAACCTGATTAGTCCTGTCTCATGAATAAAATTGTCTCCATGGGTGGACTGTTGCAATAACCATGGGAAAAATGTTTTGCTAATGAGACAAGGATCTCAGAAATCCCTGTGGCAGCATCCCTCTTCTACCAGCTGAGATCATGGTAGGTGTGCGACTGCTGGGGATGGATACAAAACACGACGTGTGTGGAGGATGAATTGAGAGCAGCCCTGAGGAGAAGGACTTGGGGGTGTTGGTTGACAGCTCAACCTGATCCGGCAATGTGCACTTGTAGCCAAGAAAGCCAAATGTATCCTGGGCTGCATCGAAAGAAATGTGGTCAGCAGGTCGAGGTAGGTCAAGGTCAAGGGAGGTGATTCTCCCCACCTGCTCTGTCCTTGTGAGACCTCCACCTGGAGTATGTGTCCAGCTCTGGGGCCTCCAATGTAAGAAGGACGTGGACCTGTTGGAGTGAGTCCAGAGGGACACAAAGATGATCAGAGGGCTGGAGCACCTCCGCTGTGAAGACAGGCCAACAGAGCTGGAGTTTTTCAGCCTGGAGAAGAGAAGGCTTTGGGGGGCCTTCAGAGCACCTTTCAGTACTTAAAGGGGGATACAGGAAAGAAAGAGAGGAACTTTTAAGCAGGCCCTGTAGGTCCTGATACAGGACAAGGGATAATGGCTTTAAACCGATAGAGGGTCAGTTTAGATTAGTTATATGGAAGAAATTCTTTACTGTGAGGGTGGCGAGGCACGGGAACAGGTTGCCCAAAGAAGCTCTGGATATCCCATCCCTAGAAATGATCAAGGTGAGGTTGAATGAGGCTTTAAGCAACCTGTTCTAGTGGAAGGTTCCCTGCCTATGGCAGGGTGTTTGGAACTAGGTGACTTTTAAAGGTCCCTTCTAACCCAAATTCTTCTATTATTCTCTGAAAATGAAGCTGCAAACAGCAGGGAAATTGGGTGGCATAGCTGCCTGAAACTGTGAATACTTAACAATTTTATCTAGCTTTTAGCTTACAAGCATAATGACTGCAGCTTTACCATGTTGCTGTGGTTGTAGATTTCTTCCAAGCAACTGGCTTGAATGAAAAAAACCCTGTAATTCCTACCACAGTGTGTATTTTCTGCTTGTATTGGGAAATAACTGCTTAAAAAAGAGGAAGCAAGCAAGGAGATCTTTGATAAAGAAACGTTTCTTTCTTACTGCTTACAGGCAGACATTTGTGTATAGATAGGAGTTCAAGAAGTTTAAGCAAATTTGGGTCTAGCCTTAGACTGATACCCTGGAAACGGAGATCTCTGACTTTACCCTTGTTTGGTTGCTGTGAACAAGTCACAGACTCCAGCTATACATGAGAATGCAAGATCATAATAACTTTGCATGTTTCAAAATTATCGCATCGATTGCAAACATTGGTTGATGGCAAAATTAATTATGAAAGTAAAAATACTGTGTTAAGTAAGTTGGCAGAAAGGTTCTGTGAATTATGCCACCACCATTGTGAATTAGGCCACCACCACTTTGGAGAGTGTTCCAGGGTGTGACTGCTTGCACAATTTTCAGTGCTGCAATTAAGCTACCCTTCTTGTACCTGTTTAGTTTGTTTCAAAAACCTCGATGAGGGTGTGAGCAAATACTGTAACTTGTCTCTTTGAAAGTTTGATTTTTCAATGACTTATGAAAATTTCCTTGCAGTTGTTCGTGTGTTGAGATTGATGCTGGTTTATAACCTGTTGGTGGAAATGCGATAAGTTTCCCACTGTGTTGATCCATATAGCAGAAGAATCAACAATGACTCTTAGGCATACTGCTGTGCCTTGTTAGAGCAGATTTTTCTGCCTTCCTGTGGCT
>VZTA01008731.1:49416-123638 GCA_013398855.1 Mohoua ochrocephala | reverse complement strand
TTTTTTTTTTGAGATCCTCAGTCCAATTCACAACCACAAAGGCTCAGAATCAGTCAGAAGCTGCTGGGCCACGTAACGCAAGAGGATGGACATAAGGCTACTTAGCTCTCCTTTTAAATTAACTTTTGAAGATATTGGTAGAAAGATGAATAGTCAAATATCCAAGCATTTTAATTTATTCACTGCTTTTTGTGGGGATTTAAGCTACAACACAGGATAGGTGATCTAGAGAATTAGTTCTTAAAATTTAGTTGGCCATTGGGTAAGAAGGCAGTTGGGAGGAACTGAATAGTATTAGGCCTGCAACTGTTCTTTTACATTCTGGAACTCCAAAATGCATCTTTGTTGTTATTTCCTTCAGATGGAAGGCTGAGCCAGTTTTTTGCCAAATGAATAAAATAGAACTGATCTTATCCCAAAGCATAATCAAATCAATTAAATGTCGTCTGACCAGTCTCATTAAACTGTTGAGGCAGAGTGTCTTTTAAGTAAGCCTGAATGAATGTATGATACGGCAAAATGGCATTCCGTCTCCCTGCCCCCAGATTAGGGGCAGTCAAGCTCACTTTTACATGGGGGCTATGGGGAGGTCTGTGCAAGAACCAGGCCTAGAGCACAGCTCTCTGAGCACAGCTACCAGAGGCAGTGAGCAGGCACAGCAGTCTGGGTTTTTCCTTGCCAGCTTAAGAGGACAGGGCCCATCTGGGAACTGAGAAACCGAGGATGCCCGCTGCTGCGTGTAAGGTAAAGGTAAGGTGAGCCATAGGAATGTGGGCCTCAGGAAGTCCTAGTGGCTTCTGAGAAGCTGTTAGCTGCTCTTGACCCAAGGGTGTCCTGAGCCTTCTTTGGAGCTGCTGCTCATTAGGGATGGTCAAGTAGGTTTTTAGGTGGTGGTTGGGAGAAAGTCCTCTCTAACAGCCAGGTCTGGAGCACAGCTCCCAGACACAGCCAACAGATGTAGTTTCTGTGGAAGGGTGCAAAGAAGGGATCCTCATCTGAGTTCAGAACAACCTAAGCCTTCAGATGTGGTGACAGTGTGCCACCACAGGTGACACCTGGAGGTGCGTTCTCCAGGTTTTGGAGCACCCGTCCCTCAGGGCAGAGACTTGAGCCCAGAAGGAGCTTCAGGTTGGAAAGGCAGCCCTGCAAGAGTCAGGTTGCTGGAAGTGCCTAGAGCTGCTCCCTGTCCTGAGGTAGAGAGAGATGGCCTTCATTTATGCAGGAGGTGTGCTGCTGTTGAAAAGCTGTCACCAGGTGGAGAAGTTGAGTGGAAGTCAGCAGGCTGTGCAACATCACAGAGGATGAGACAGACAGGATCTAGGAGTGGCTGAGACACCAAAGGATTGTGCTCCCATTCAGAGGGACCTTGACAGGCTGGAGACATGAGTCAAGAGCAGCCTTGTGCTATTCAGCAGAGGGAAGTGCAAAGTCCCGCAGCTGGGGAGGAGCAACCCCATGCACCAGTAGATGCTGGGGTCCAACTGTTGGAATGCAGCCTTGCAGAAAAGGACCTGGGGCATCCTGATGGACATGAGCCAGACATATGCCCCTGCTGAAAAGCAGACTAATGGCATCCTGAGCTGTACGAGGAGGAGCGTTGCCAGCAGTTTGAGGGAGTTGTACTCCAAGTTGGTGAGGCCACGCCTGGAGTGCTTGGTCCTATTGTGGCCTCCCTTATTCTATATTCCTTCGGTGTAATGCATTCCTTTCCTCTCCCAGGAAGCTGCAATCATGTCTCTCAGTGGGTTTTTTGCCTTGTTAGAAAAATAGGTCATAACCATGCAGCTGTAATATTTTTGTCGAGCCAATCGAGCATAGTATTAAGCTCAACTTCATTTTAGAAATGTTTCTGCTGTCTCCAGGAAAAATATAACAAAAAAAAAGGAGATTGTAATGTGCATTATTTCCAGGTGGTGAACAGTTTGCAAAATTTGTTTCTTTAAAGCTTTGTTCTTGATTTTCTTAATTCTAGATAGGAGGGTGTTCTCTTAAATGTCTGTCTCTTGCTATTATGGTCTTATTTACAGTGTTGAAGTGTGCCCAGTGATACCCTAATTAAACTACACAGCTGGTTTTGCAGGAAGGTTGCCAAAGACATCAATTTTGACTTTATACAAATGCAAAAAAAGTGCTCTCCAGTAATTATTTGGGGGAAGGGAGAAATAATCCTTTCACGTGGAAAAGAGCTTTTTGTCATTAAGTACTTTAATTTCATCTGACTGCCCCAGTCTCACGTTAAATCATTTTGTTTCAGTGGGAGAACAGTTAGACTCTCTTCTGCATTAGAAGAGTCTTTTTCCTTGTACCGGGTGAGGTCAGTGTGTCCTTAGGGTGTGAAGCCACAAGCTCTGTCCAATCTGTAGGAAACACTTGTACTATTTTGAAGCCCTGGATAGTCATCCCAGTTTGATGAAGGAGAGTCAGTCAAATCTGAAGGACCCATTTTTCTAAATATGCTGGTTCTGAAAGCTGCTGGTTATAATGCCCTCAGTGCTCTAGATTTTACTCTGGATTCTACTCTTTCCAGGTTAAGCAAGACTTTTTGCTAAGCAAAACACTACACTGGGAGAGATCACTGTCCTAAGTTGCAGAGTTGTTTGCCCTTACTAAGGGTGTAGTCACAGGATGACTCCTGTTCAATGTTCTGTTAGAAGGTGGAAACACCAGTAACTCTTCACTTCAGTAAAATATTCCAGTTTAGAAATAAGTGTGACAGCCCATCCTTGAAAATCAGTTGGGCTTTTAAATATGCCTACTTAATCAGTTTGCAAAGTATGTGTTGTGGCAATGCCTGACTGTGATCAATATGCGTTGCATAGTGGTGGCCTGTACAGCTACTGCTCTGATAAAAGGGACTCCAGACGATGTTAATGGGATGGGCAACTTTATCCTGAGTGGTGATGACTGTACTGGTGACTGTAGAAAATGATGATGCGATATGGTGTTTAATTATCGGAACCATCCTGAGGCTGTAGCCAAGAGAAGAAATGTGACCCGGAGGTAATCAAATGGGAGGTAATCCATGGAAAGGATGCCATGGAAATACTCCCTTCAACTCCAGTGTTCAGTTTCAAAGCATCCTCACAGAATTGTAAAAGGTTTGGAGAAAAAAGCTGAGAATGACTAAGCATGAAAACACAGGATTTATAGTGACATGCTATGTAATGACATCCTTTTAAGACTTCATTTGCCAGCAGCAATGACTTGCTGCTGCTTTGCACCCTAGCAGCACAGTGCACTACAGTCTTGAGTGTGCTGCTGTGGGGTAGATGAAAGTACCTTTGTCAAAAATTCTCTTCAAACAAAGGAAGGGGTTTGTATGGTTTTTATAACCTGGGTAATTTAGGCACATCAGTTTAACGTTGACCTACGACATGGATTTATTTCAGCAAAAAGGCAGGACAGGGCTCTTGAGCTTTTCAAGGCATCTTTTCTGCCTAAGGAAACCCCTTTGTAACCACAAACTTAAGGAATGCTTAGTCTAGCTGTTCACAGTTGACTACCAGAATTCTTTATCAATCTGTATGTTTTGCCCTGTGGAGAACAGATGAAAGGGGAGGGATTTGTTTAGTTAGAAGTAAACATTAAAAAATAGAACAAAATTTAGCAGCTGAAAGAGAATGCTGAACAAATGTGAATAACTGTATTTGGGTTTGGAATAGGAAAATGGAACTTCCTTATGGTTGCAGACCTATTAGCCTAAATCTTTTTTTAACCCCATTTTATATGAACTTTTAGGCAAGTAATAAAATAAATAATACCCCAACCAAATGTAGCACTGCAGTATGGAGAGTTGAATATACAGAGGTTCAAAGTTTGTAGAATCAGTCCACCAGAAAAATATGCTGTTCTGATAAGTTTGCTATAAAATGAATCTGATACACCCCTGTAGGAAGGAAAAGTAGGGCTGCAAAGGTTGAAAGTAGGTTCTGCAAGTGTGCAGCTGCTTTGTCGGCTTGGTCACAAACTCCCGCTCAACTTGACAACCCTTCCAGCTTTATAGAGCTACAATTCCTCATATAATTGAAGGGATGCTTGGGAGCGGCTATGTGGCTATATAGTATTCTGTCTGACCAGGGTTTCTGTCTTCATGCTGGGAAGATAATACACTTATTCCATATTTCCAAGTCTCTTGAGGAGTTCTAAAATCATTTGGCCACGCAAGTGATTTTCTCCACAGAAAAGCAATGCCTTTCTGGATTACACCAATATGCTTCCAATCAGATCTGTAAAAAAAAAATCAATAAAACAAACAAACGAACAAGCCCTAAGCCCCTACCTTGAACTATTTTTATCCTGTCTCGTTGAGAGGGAGTATGTGTGCCGTGGGAAGGACAGTGAGAAGAAAATTCTAGCATGTTGAAGATTTCCTTTGTTTAAAATGTCAGCAAATAAAAAAAGGAGATTGTCCCTGCAGCAATTTAAGGTGGTAGCCAGTGTTAATTCTTTCTATTTTAAATGCTTATTTAATAGCATTACCAGAGTGAAATTACCTTTTGGACAAAAATAATACAAGTGGAACAAATAGCTTATATGCAGAGCAATTGAGTTGATGTTGCCATAGGAACCTTTATTTTTCACTGTCGGTATTTTAGCAGTGTAGCCTTAATTGCATTTAATAGCACGTATAGTTTTTTTCCTTGTGAGTATGCATAACTGAAACTCTGCAAGACTCAAAGCTACTGCAGTGATCATTTCTTATACCAGTAAAGCTGAAATACTGATGTGGTCAAGAAACCAAAGCATTTTCCTCTGCATAGCTTGACTATACCTTACCTATTTCTGTTACAGTAAAGCAAAGTGGTACCAGTCAGGGGGTAGAATAAGTGACCACAACCTGGGAGAGACATGAGTGAGGGTGAACTTAATAGATATCTGCAAAATCATGAGTGATTGAAAAGGAGAGATTTCCAGAGCTGGAAGCATCGAATTAAGTTAGTAAACGTGAGTTGCAAAGCAAAAGGTGAGGGGTTTGTATATCATGAGCAGTAGGTTTGTGGAACTCCTTGCATGAGGGTGTTGGAGATGTTAAAAATATATGTGGGCTCAAGAACAGAGAGGATAAGTTGTTCAAGAATTGCTAAAAGCAGTAGCTGTATCTGTCTCAGGCTGTCTCTGATGATGATGAAGAAATTAGAGGTTGGGAGGGCAGTTGTGGGAAATGTTGGGCAGTTCTCTGTTGCCTGCTCATGGCTGTTCTTCTGGATGGAGTCTTTGGCTAGACAGACACCGAAGACTTCCTTGGTCAGACCCAATATGGCCTCCTACCTTGTATTATTAACATAGGTCACAACTTAATCTATCCCAGCGCTTCTACTGGTGTTTGCAAAGAAAGAGTGTTTCCTAAAAGAGGGGGAGAAATGGGTGAAGAATATGTGCTGGTTATGAACAAAATGGATGTCAATCCCCTTGGTATCTGTACCTGCACATATTCAGGCATGCTTTTTGGATTGCTGTGTTTGATGATTTAATGCCGTCTGTTCCTCAGACAGATTCTCTCCTAATAGCTTAAACACAATTTTCCTGGGGCCTGCAAAAGTATTTTCTTCCATTTCCAAAACACTGAACACAAAAATTAAGTTATTCTGGGTGATGACCTTCAGCATTTTTAGGAATAGAGTAGTGAAAATTTGGTCTAACCCCTTGTCTTCAGCTATGAAACTTAGATGCTTGGGGAAAAAAAAACCAGTGGTTCATGGAGATGGCAAAAAGTAGAAACAGATTAGCCTTTTTTTGCAAGGAGAAATGTATTGCTGTCCTGATTTTGCTGATTCTTTCTTTTTTTTTGTTTGGCATTTCTCAACAGCGGGATGCAGAAAGGGTTCTATTATGTCAGACCAGAATAGTGTAACAAAGCAGTAACATAGTTTAATCTTCCATGGGGAAGGCAGGCTTTTATCAAACTGTGTGGAGGAGAGTAGTAATGGACTAGATTTTCATTATTAATGTACTGCATGTCCCCAGTGAATTGCAACAGTGTGATGCTGTTGTTCTGTGAGCAGTGGCAATGAGTTGTATCATCTTTCTTAGCAACGATTTTTGTTTCCAGTATGGAGGACTCCTTCTAGTCTGTAAAGCCAGAAACAGCAAAATGCATTTTCTTCATCTCTGCATCGCTTTTGGAGCCAGCTCGTCTCCATGGCAACACATTAGCCTGAAAGAGATGTGGAGACTGGGGAGGAAAGGAATGAGTTAGAAGCAGCCGGGTGGTGGTGTGTGTCCCCAACGTCAGCGCATCAGCCTTTTGATAGGAGGATTTTGTTAACACCCATCCAAGGCTCCTGTGCAGAGCTTCTTTATTAGAGGAGCCGCCAGGGCATCCGCTTCCTTTCTGCATCCTTTTTCTATTTTTTATTTTTATTTTTTTCTTCCGAATACACCACCCTCCACACCCCCCCTTTTATTTTAGTTGCGGCCTCAGTGAAGATGTGCAGCTCATTTTCAGCTTCCCGTGAGCTGCCTTGTGCTCTGGCATTTTGCAAAGGCAGGAAGGCATGGCTGCAGTTCACTTGACCTTAGCAGCGAAGTGAAATCTCCTGTATGTCCCTGAAGGATACTGACTATGCAGAAATTTATTGAAGCAGATTATTATGAACTGGACTGGTATTATGAAGAATGCACGGATGGTAAATATTCCTTTTTAGTCTCTTGTTGCAGAATTTGGAGCTTGTAAGACCGGAGCATCATTATTCAGTGGTTTTAAAAAGGAAATACCCAGAAAAAGGCAACACCCAGGTGCAGCAGAGATGCCTGCACCTCTTTTGCACCTCAGCATCTCTTGTGAGTGTGCTGCAAGAGACTCTGCTGTATAGCTTTTTCTCTCGGAAGGGAGTGGCAGAGCAGCAGATACACTGTATGAGCGGTCTTTGGGCAGGGGAAAGAATATTCAAAAAGCTAACTGTATCTGTAATAATTGAGCTGAATTTAAATATGCTGACGGTAAGATTGATTATTGGTTCGAGTTTGAAGTGTGTGTGTTTTTCTGCATTGCCAATATCCTGTAATACATATATATTCGATGTGTTGATAGGCAGTACATATTTTCTCTCTGGTTATTTGTCTGTGAAAGACAGTAAAAAATGTAGATTCCTAAAAGTGAGCAGGTTAACTTTTTGAACTGGAAGATTTACAAACTCTGGCAAGCATTATCTTTTGTGCCTTTTGCAATTTTGGTGTAATGTTTGCTAGGGTGATAATTTCTGTATCAGAACACCGAATGTTTTCATCAATCAGGCTTCTGATAGAAGGCACACAAGAAAGGATAAGGAATTGCTAAAACTGTATTCTCTGCAGCATGAAAAAATCAAGATCCCTTATTGATGGCAGTCTGAAGCAAAATGCAGCCTTTGGGAATGCAGTAATTGTATATGGATTTTATTCTGGTTGGACAGCTTAGCTTAAAGAAGGCAAGTCCAAGATCACCGTGAAGCAAAGCACAGAAGGCAGGAAGGAGTGTAGGCCCAGGGGATGATGTACGTATGTAATACACAAAGATTTTGCAATGATAGTGCTCTGATAACAATACCGGGGAGGACACAAAGTATAAAGATAAGGGTGACAAAATCTGGATGCTTTTTTTGAGGTCTTTTGAGTGTCATGTGCCTCCATTCGTTTCTCAGTACTAGATTTTGGAACCGAATGCAGTTTCGGAAGCTCGTTACACTTGAACGCCTCTTACATTTAATTGATTATTCCTGTACAGGTGTTCAAAGAGAGAGGTGCATATTTATTTGAGAGATCTGACCACTTTAAGTTGGATTGAATCCATTATGTAACCTTTATCCTCTAGGTTTAACCCTAGTAAATGCTGTAGCATCTGATTAATCTGCATGATGTAACAGGCTGAGTTGGCCTGCTTTTAGGAGCTTAAGGAACAAACCAGTTGTACGGTCAATAGAAGCTGTAGCATTCCCCAGGTTAAGGCTCCCACAGGTAGCATTTGGGGTTTTTTTTCAGTTGTTCATTTTTATGATCCTTTGTCTGTCTGGTTGAAGTGTCGTTATGTGGAAGTGTGGTGTGCCTGAATGTCTGAGCTAATGGCTGATCTGCTCACCCAGTTTGTCTTGAGGTGTGTGCTGCACTGGAGAACCTGTGGGAGTTGCATGGTAATGGAATAAGCAACAGGAGTTGGGCAAACATTTAAATACCTCGTGGGATGAGGGCCTCAGGTGCACGGTAGTGGTTGGTCTGATTCTGGGCTTACAGGTTTTCCTGTCAGTGCTGAGCCCCTGCCCAGAATACTTCTTCCATGAGCCGTGATCTGTAGAGAGTCAGCTCTGGAGTATGTGCTGGCTGTCTGCTTGAAGTATTTGGGAAGTTCTTCCTAAGAGAAAGAAGGATTTAATGTGTGATAGGGAAATATCTCTCCAGCAGGTAAGGCATAATGCTTTCTTGCATTTTTTATTACTATTATTTTTTAATTAAAGTGTTAGTTTTTACATAATGAAGGGTAGTGCTGTCAGCCCTGTCTCAGCCTCTCAGGTGAATGGCAGTCTCATAGGATTGATAGAATTTTATGGCGTTTAGCTTTCTTTGCTTCTTTGAGTTCAGGTGTGTGAGCGAGAGGAGGATTTGAGAGATGCAGTGGAAGACAGTCTTTGGCCTTAGATGCCGGCATGTTCATTTGTGTTTAAAACAGTGTTGGCATTTACCCTTGACAGAGAAAGGTATTCTAATGGTAGTAGCAGACAAAAGGCATCGTTCTAGTAGAAAACAGAGCTTTTCCAAAAACCTGGAGCTGATGGCATATTAAGACATGCGTGTCTCTTGATTGGTTTTTGATTTTTCTGCCATGTATTTGTTGATACCAGAGTCATTTTCCTGAGATTCTTTTTACATTCAGTATAGTGAGATAGGCAGTTGCAGGCTCAGCTGACCTGTTTTAAATATCTATTTTAAGACAAATTGAAGCACAGTTAGAGAGCCAATTTCTCTGCCATACATGGACTCTCCAGAGCTCAGATGTATGTGTGCAGTCAGTTATGAATCCCACCCAGTTCACCCTTTTTGATGAATACAACACTGGAAAACAGTAGGTGGTACATTAAAACTAATAGGAATCCTCACAAGATAATATCCTGCAGAATTATTTTTCTGATGAAATTGTTCATGCATTCTTTGTCAGAGCCTCTGGGACTCAGATTTCCATTTAAAAGACATGACTTCATTTGGTTTTCTTTATTTAATAATTATTTTAACAGCATACAGTTTCCTGTTCTTCAAAAAAAAAAAAAAAACCAGTCTAAAATTATATCAGGATATAAGGTTTTAATGCTATTATTTAACTTTAAGGTAAAGAAGTGACTCACTGTTACCTCAGATGTAATGAATTTCTATAATGACTGACATCATGTCTTCAACTTGCATTTGGTGGTGGTATTTTTTTAATATCTTGCAAAAGAAAAAGTAAAAAATGCTCAAAATTTACAATTTATAAATCTTGACAAATGCTTTCTAAGGTTGGAGTAATTAATTAATTCTTTTACATAAGGTCCTTTACAGAGTGTATTTTTGGTAGGAGTAGATGGAAATAGACAATAAAATGTCACACTTGATTTGAATCACTGGTGTTAGCTAACATTACAATAAATTGAAACGTCTATAAATAACTATTACACTGTGCTTTTTAGATACACTTTCAAGCATAATATTTTATAATATGAGTAACAGTTGTCACCTTACTTGGCTTTAGCAAAGTGTATTGTGTAGGTGGAATGGGGAAAGAGCTGGGCATGTACTTGAGTAGGAAAGTAGCTATTTTCATAGCAGACTTGGACAGAACCAGTGATAAGGAGGAAAAGGTGAAACTTTTGTAGACTCTTATCACAAAGGATAATAGTATAAAAGTTTAGGTTCATCTAAGTGGGTTTTTTTAGAAAAAAATACATTCTTAAAAGTCCCGCACTCAACACAACTTGGGTGAAAAAAATGAATACTAAACCCCCACAAACTACCAGACAAGTAAACAAACATAAATATAAATACACAGATAAATATATACCCTTAGAAATTTTTATGAGTATGCTTGTTCCCTGCCTCTCTCTTAGCGCAATATTTTTCTAGTGAACAGTGCTTTCTAGAGAAATCCAGGTTGACTTTAGTGCAAATTATTTTTCTTGTGGTTTCTTCCATCACTTGTTTATTTCTACCTCAACAGTTCATAACAATGAGTAGACATAGACGATGAGTTCAATCGTCTATAATTCCAGATGACTTTGTGAATGTGCAATTGAATCTTTCCTTTGCCTTTTGTTGGCCGCGAGTTTTTGCAATTTCTTGTGGAGGAAATGGTGTCTTTCACTTTTTTCCCCTGCCAGACCCATGGTGTGCCTGGTTTGTTACACGTGCTGAACCTTCTAACCACTTTTATGTTTGCCTGAGCCACTCCATCTTGTTCCAGTACCCCTTCCTGTATTTTCTTCCCAGTCACGTTGAAATGTTTTTACCACCTGTTGTGTTTGCAGTTACTGTTTAGAGCTTCTCTGCTCTGTTCTGTTTTCCACTCCACTAATACAATTATCAGCAAGCTCACTTTCTTTTTAACAGTAGTGGACGATGTTATTGCTTGTTCTGCTTGATCTCTTCTGAGTGGTTACTTATTGTTGCCTTGCTTATGTTAGTGTGGTGACCCATCATCTCCCTCATACATTGGCCCCTTTTGTGTCCATCCCTGTGCACAGAGTAACCCTGGTGTAACTCTGAGTCTTAGTGGATGCTGGCACTGGGTATGCCATTGAAGTCTGTGAGAATCTTGTTAATACCTTTAGCATGCAGTCTCTGAAACAGCCCTTGCTCTGTAGGTATTCAGCTGAAATGGTCATTCAGGTTGATCTCGTTTTGCTCCCATGTCTTTTATCTCTGTACTTGGTAAATATAGTTGAACCTTGCTTATATTCACATAACTGTTGATACCGTTTTCCTGTTTTTTTGCTTTTTGCCATGCCACTTCTTTCTCTTTACGCCTTCATTGACTCCCTGTTCTTTGTCAAGTCACATAAGCCATATAAGGCAACGTGCATTACAGCGTAGAGATATTTTTTGTTTTCATTCTGCTCAACTGCTAAATATTCAGATAAGTGTTTTCCCACTTCATCCTATTTCTTTCCCTTTCTGCAAGAGTAACATGCTGTCCCTTTGGTTGAGTGACAGAAGATATTTTGTGTGGGATTTTGAAAGAGTGGGAAACATGAAACCAGTAAAAATTTGAACAAACTAACTTTGCTTGACTGTACATATTAACAGAAAGCACACATTCAATAACCAATTTATCTCCCTCCCTGAAGAGCCCACCCCGAAATACCCACATTTCTTCATCAGCATGCTTTAAGTCTGAGTGCTGCCATTTCATCTGCTGTTTTTAGACTTGTTTGCTTACAGAGAATCTCTTTGTTCTAGATGCAGCATTGTTAGTAGTAGTTTATTGTGCAGAAGGTAGATATTTTTATTGATAAGGGCAAGTTAAAATGATTTGAATGCATTGGAGTTCCTTGGAAATAATGAGTCAGGATATGAGGGTTTGTTTGTATTGTGTCCAGCCTCACCCTTCTTCAAACTAGCTCCCGGTTTGTGTGTTTCCTGTTTCATGGCAAAGCTGCTGAATACACTCCGTACCTCGGTGCAGGCATTGTACTAGGAGTGTGCTTGGAGCACTGCAACCCCCTTAACAAGCTTCCTGACAGGAGGTAAAGGTCTTCAGCTGCTGATTCAGAGTGGGGATTGCAGCAAATACGCCAAATTTACTTCCCAGGGGCGACCCGTAAAAATGAATCTTCATTCTAGTATACTCTTAAAAGTCCCTGAGTGTGTGTTTACAGGAAATATTAAAAATCTCTTTTGAATCTTTCCAGATTAGATTGTATATTTTCAGAATGGAATGCAATGTAGCTTTTTTTTTTTTTTTTAATTTTTATCCATAGCCGCTTATTGTTTGGTATTCGTTGGAAACCTGGCTTGTAATCTTTAGCAAATAAATATTCCTGCACTGCTAAGGGGGTGAAATGCATAATACATGAAAAATTAGTTGATAGTGTGAAGGCGGGGCATGCATTCCTTCTCCACCCATTATACATTTCCATCACCGTTTATCGTATGCTGATATCAAAATAGGCATTGCAACACTTTCTCTCAGCTTTTGAATGTCAGAGTCCTCCTGTGTGGCATGAGTTGATACTAGTCACAGTTCAGAAGCCAGCTTGTAGGAATGTTCATTTACTCTCCTTAAATTGTTAAATATTTTGGGCAGCAACATGCCTGCTTTCAGTGTGTCCTTCATAAACTGGATGGTTGGCTGTAGTTGAATGTTTGTCAGGATTATTAAAACTTGTTTGGCCGGGGTGACTTTTCTGTCCCTAAGCTTTAAAAGGTGCTTCTTGCATTCTTTTAGTATGACTTACTGTTTTGGTTACTCTCTCAATTTCCATTTTCTAGCTATTACTGAAATGTGATAAATTGACGCTGAATAGCAAGTAGGTACTAAGACCCTTACTGTCTGATTGTAAGTATTTTTTTTAATAGAGTTCATTCAAGGCACAGAAAAGCTCTAAGGTATCAGAAACTGGAAGTAATCCTCATTATTACTAAAGTGACATCTTTTTATATAATGATGTGGGGAAAAAGGGACAATCCTATTTTTCCCCCAGCTGTGTTCTCGAGGTTATTGCTGCTTCTGAATATTGCAGTAAATTTTGGCAGTCAAAGATCAAGTTGCTTTGAGTAGCAAGAGCTTTCTTTATTCAGAAATGAGTGTTTCTTTCCACAGCAACCATTTAGATGTATTTCATATTCTTTGGCTATTATTTATATAAATGTTGTTGCATTGTATGTGTATAAATATCAGGAATTCAAAACGTAGAACAGAATCATTCATCCTTATTGTATAAAAGTGGTTGCTTCCCATCTCATACTACCCCGTTCTTCCTCAGCACCAGAGAAATGGTAATAGAAAAATTGTTCCTACATGACCCAAGCTGTTACATTCTGCTGGCTTGTAATGTAATGTTTGTCTGTTCCTAGCAGTTATGTCCCCTCAGAGGATGATGAGGTGCCTTTGCCTTGCAGTGCCCCCACTTTGCCTGCAAATGCTTTGCCCCGTGACGTGGATAGGAATGCTTTAGCAGCAAAGGGCGCCTGCTTGCCGCTGCAAGTAAGGGAGGCAACCTGGCAAACACTGAATATCTTTGGCTACAAAAAGTTAAATAAGAAAGTTAGCCTGCCCTATGTATGTAGTCAAGATTAGCAAACACAGCCTGTTGGAGAACAAGAGGTTTGAGCACAGGAGATTTGTTTCTTGTTGAACAAAGAAGAGATGGATTTTCACCCTTGAAAATTAACTAGGGTGCCATATGTGGACTTGTGAGGTATTTCTTTTCCCACAACAGACTGAAGAGAAAAATGACTGTGGAAAACGCGGTATTTGACAGCTAATGTGATATGTCATTGAAGTTCTTTGTACCAGTGTAATCTCTTTTTTATAAAAGCAATAAAAAAGCTCCTTTCCCTAGCCTAATTCTTCACGCAATGGTTTTAGCATGTGGTGGACGCTGCAGTCAGACTTTACTGCACAATAGCCCTGGATATCGAGATCTCTCTGCTGGGTGGGATTGGCTGTGTGTGAGCACAGGCTCAGGCTGTTCACAGCTCCGGTGAGGTCTTGCAGCATTGGGCAACTCGAGAGGTGATTTATGACTCTCTGACGGTGCACGCCCTTCCCCAGGTGTGACAGTCAGAGGCTGGGTCAGACTTCCGTGTTGAGACACTTGTGGGGAGCTACCACTTCACTCGTAAGAGCAGGGGCAGAAGAGAGAGAGCCTTGTTGACACGAGGAGTGTCAGGGAGGGGCTTTCAGCCCACTGACTTTGTCTGAAATACGTTGGTGGGGCTTTGGAGCAAAAACTGGCTACTGTCGGAGCTGGTCTGAGGAGCAACATAAACCTTCTAGTAATTATTAGACAGATGGTCTCTTCCCTCCTCCACCCCATCTGTACCACACAAAGCTTGTTGCACTAAGGACAAATACTCAGTCGCTCCGGAGTTCCTTGGCTGAGCATGTGAGTGAGGAAAGATGGTATCCTGCTTTGTGGAGACCTTTGGGGAGAGCAAAGCAAGATACAGCCTCGGAGGGAATGACTTCCCATCGCCTGTGAGACTAAGGCGTCATTTCGTGTCTATCTGGGATAACTGCAGCAATGTCAGTAAACGAAGAGGAAAGCTATGAATATGACTATGAAAAGGAGAATGAGAGGAAACGCGCTTTTAGCAGGCAGAGCCTTGAAATCTTGGAAGAAGGTACCTTTCACATTTTGTTTTTAATCTTTCATGGTATTAGCACATGACAGCATATAACTGATTTGAGTGATATTTGTGGATTAAATAGACAACGTTTTGTGTTTTACATGTGTAGTCAGTACGTTTGGATGAAGTATTCGTCTTATCTCTAAATAAGATAAATCTTAATTTATGTATACTTCTTTAAAGAAGAAATGCATGATCAACGGATGTAGGCTGTGCAATACCTATTTTATAATGAAACAGGAATTGGGAAATTTTCTCTCTCTGGAATTGTAGTGCATTTTTTATATGCGCACCCTGTGTATCTTATGAAACTGTATATTTTAGGTTGTCAGTCCCAGCAGGTGCTTCTAGAACAGAGCAGCAATTTTGTGCTTATCCATGAATTTGAAAGCGCATAGACAGAAATAATCCAAGTGCGGAGTCTTATGACTTGAATTTTCAATAAAAAAAACAACCCAAAAATGTTGTCGTACTTTCTGGAAATAATGGGCAACTGGCCCGTTCAGATGAAAATGGGAATGTATGTGCATTGAAAATCCTCCTGTGCACCTGCTGTATAGAGAGGGTACCTGGTCTAGGGCTGTTTCCAGCCAATCTGGCAACCTTTTTCAGGGTTTCAGGTAGCAAAAGATGAATGCACCATTCCTGTTATTTCGTGTGCTGTAAATTTTGCTCTGAAACAGTAGTTTTATGGTAGAGAATTGTCACTTCCAAATAAACTGTTGTAAAGCTGATGTAAGGATGCTTCGAAGGATTGTTAGCACAGAGAATGTGACGTGCTGTGAATTTACATCCTTGTTCAGCTCATGGTTAACAGTGCCCGTGTCCAGAGTCTTGGTGAATGAACCATGCTCTTTGAATCACGTTGCATAGGATTTTCCTTTAAAGAGTCCCTCGCAATCAAATATCCCACCTGGTTTTCAGACTTGTGTGTCTGTGCAAAAAAGAAAGGTGCTGAAGAAAATACTGGTAAAAAGAAAATTTAAAACTGGAGATTGGGATGGAGAGGAAGCTTATCAAGAGAGGCCACCTGACTTTTTTTTTTTTTTTCCTATTTTTTTAGCAATTAAATAATTGCTGAAGCATACATCATGCTGTTATTCTTTCTGCTGGCTTTACCTTTCATCCAGATCTAACAGTCTGAAGCTGTTCTTGTTGATTTTGAGAGGGGGGAAAAAAAAGTTGAATTCTATCTGGGCTAAATTTGGCTGTGTCTTTCTGCAGTGCCTTCCTCTCAAAAGCTCAGTATGTGTTTGAAATGTACTTCTAAAGATGCCTTCTCTTCTCCACCTCTGCCTTCATGTCACCTACACGCTCAGTGTAGCAGAGATACAGATACACAAAACCTATACATGGTATTTCTATGTGTCTTTGCACGTGGGAGTGCTTGCAAAGTGTAGTATTTCTGTAAGAGAATGGATGAGTCAATCCATTCTGTAAGTAAAGCGGCTGGAAACACCATCACGTAGCCTTTTCATGCTGAACAAAAGAAACATTTTAGCTATATCTGGCTGTAAATGTGTTACCAGAAATGGGAAATCAGAGGATATGCTTCACTTGAACCATTTATAGTTACTGAAAAGAAGAGGATAAAAATTGTGTCATTAAGACTCCTTAACTGTTTGGCCTATTCCACGTGCAGGATGTGGACTCACTTCTTGACTATTATTTGCATAGTCATTTAGATGTAGTGAGGTTTTTCTCTGTCCCGACATTTAGACGCTGTAACTTCCCTCAGTCCTGTTTCTGGAGCCTGTCACAGAACTAACATGCCTGGCAGCGTTACAGTTGGCTCTCTTGATGAGAGTGGAAAGCCCCTTCATAAGGGCCCGGGCAGAGCAGTCCTAGAGTCAGCTCACTGCTTTGGAATTGTAAAGTTGCCTGACAGCAATATGTTTACTTTTCATTTGATAAGCTGGCCTCGGGGCTGACTGCAGTGAAACTTTGCTCAGGGATACTGCTGTTAGTGTCTACTCAGTTTTTCTTCATAAAGGAACCTGAGCTGTGAAAGGACAACCTGTCAGCTTTCTTTGATTAGTGGTTTGTTGAGTCAGCTGTTTCTGCAAGGGAGGTGTGTTTTGATTCTTTCTTTTGCAGCTGGGAGAGGAAAAGGCTCTTACCTACTTAGGACCTATGATGGCAGCCATTTCCATTTACTAATGTACTAGTTTAAAAGTCCTCTTTATCTAAAGTACTTAGTAAATGCAGGCAAAGAATCTGTCTCGAGTTGAATTAAAAAGAAAAAAATAAGTCTTGGGATCACTATTATAATCTTAAATCAGGCACTCCCCGGGTCTGACTTTCAGAAAACGTAAAATACAATAGGATGGAGGCCATTCAGAGCTCTGGAATCTGTGAATGCTAAAGCAGGAAGGATGGAGAGGAGTCATTCTTGAAAGCTTTGGCACAACCATTCCCTCCCAAGGAATAGGAACAGATCACATCTTTAAGAAAGGAGACAGCTGACAATGTGTGGCTTACGGGCTTGTAACTTCATTTTAAGATTTTTAAAGATGTACAGTCCAGATGCTGGTTTAAATCTTTCACCCATTTATTAGTTACATTGACTGCAGTCCAGACATTTCTTGACAAGGAATGACTGGAAGAGAATGTCAAGACAGTAACTCAGTGGCTAGTAGTAAAAAATCCTGCAAAAAAAGTTTTAACTTTCAAGAGAAGAGCTATGCCGAGCTGTATCTGTAAATGATGTATGCGTTAAGGCAATTAAGAGAATTGAGGTGAATTCTCTCCAGAGACTTTTTCTTATTTTCTTAGTTTCACTTTGCGTCTGTATTTTCCAAGTTACCACATTTGATCTATGTTTATGCTAATAGAAGGAACAAGTGTCAGATGCTCTTTTTGAAATTTACCTTGATTTTTCATTCATCACAAGAAAATTTGATGCAGTTCATGTCCTACTTAGAGGAAATATTTTGAAATTATTCCCTGCCTGAGGTTTCAGGCAGAGGCTTTAGAAAAGAAGTAACAGCAAAGTGGTCTTTTTTTTTGCGAACCTGAGGTTAAGCAATAACAAAGGTTTGTATGTGAGGCTTTAATATTGGATTTGCTAAGCTATTTGAATACCCTATGAGAGAAATGGCAGTAAACAAACACTCCTTGAACCATAGCCTTAAACAGCAAGATAAAATCTCTCCTTCCAGAAGAATCACTACCTGCAGCTTAATCTTAAAAGATTATTTTGCAAACTGTGCCATTGAAATTACAGTAAGCCAGGCTATAACATTGGAAGAAGACAAAAACCAAATCTGTTGGATTGTCTGTTGAACTTGCTGACTGAGTATGTACCCTCACAACGTTGTGTTCTTCCAGACTCCTGCACGGAGCTCGCCCACAGTGTGACCTGACAGCTGGGAAGCAGTTGGCGCGCTGTGACCGCTCCTTATCCCTCTAACCAGGGTCACGGCCACCGCTGACCTCCCCGTCTGCCTTCTGGAGTGACTGGCCTGCTCCGTGCTGGGGCAGGCTGGGGGAACTGCTGGGGTTTTCTGTTAGGATTTGGACTTCTAGCAAGTTGTGACTCGGAAGCACATTCTTCAAGCTCTGGTGACAGTAGTATCTTAAAATTTTTAAGCTCTTTAGATGGGCGTATTCTCTTAGGGCTGTCTCAAATGTGGCAGGCAACAGCAGATCTGAAGCCTCTGCCCCAGTTTAGCCAGGGCTGCCAAAAACAGCTCTGGAGAAGAAGCTACCATGTTTATCTTTACTGTAGAAAATCAGTAACAGCTGATACCACATTTGAGGTATAATTTTCCTGAGTTTATTTGAAAGGTAATATACCTAATATGGCAGAGTTTCAGAATTCCACATGTGCTTGGCTCAGGTTGATGTAGTGCTCACAGTAACCTGTGCCAGAGCATAACTATCAGTGGCTCTGGAACTGAAGCTGTAATTTTTAGCAGGTGCTCTATCCCTGGAGTGTAAAAATAGCCTTTGAGAAATGAATCCATCGGGAGCCGAGGAGTCCGAGTCTGCCAGGGCCTTCGATGGCTAACGTTTGCCAAGTGGCAGCAGGGAGCACGGCTGGTCAGTCAGATTTGCCATGTGTGTTCTGTGTGGCTCCATGTGCAACATTTAGGATGCAATGCCCTTGCCCTTGTATCTTTGGTGTTTGAACAGAGCTGTGAGCAGAGGGGAGCGAGGCAGAAGCTGTTTGAGAGGCAGGGCTTGTCATGACTGAGCAAGAATATACCAGGCCTTGCCATAGTTAAAGGCTTTGGGTAGGGAGCTGTTATGAAAAAAAAGCTCTGTCCCCTCCCACCACCTTGCCAATAAGAAGTATGGGTGTTTAAATGGCAAGAGATCTGTGCTCCATGAACAGTATTTGTTTCCCCTGATGGAGTTTCTGATGAAGTAAATTTTGGTAGTAGGGAAATACTCATGCACTGGGGCCTTTCCTGTTAGACTCTGTAATTATACAGGTCAATATTATCTGCCCCAAATGTGAAACTCTACAGTAACATCTTAGCCCTCTTATGTTTCCCAGTAGTTAGAAATAGATGTGAAGAGGAGCAGTGGGAGCTGGGCTTTCCTCTTCAGCAGTTGCTGCTCTCTTTTAGTTCTTTAGTTTATCCCTGGTTGATAGGTCTCAAAAATGAAGGGGGAGTATGTGTTGAGGAGGGATGCAGGGAGCAGGAGCTGAGGATACCTGTGACTGCTGGCTCCGGTGTTGTTTTTTTTCCTTTGTTCTACTTGAATCCTTTGTTTGGTGGGTGGTGGCTCACTGCAGAAGCTGCCAGTAGTGATATTCTTGTCCCCCTTCCCTTCCATGGCCACCTCCTCTTCCTGCAAACATCCTTTACTCTAAGTAGCATACTTGTGGAATAGGTGACTTTCAGGGAGCAACTCAGAAAGGTGCATGCGTTCCTTCATCTCCCTGTGCATTTTCAGCTTGGGAATCAGTGCTCCATTAACTAGATGACAAGAAATAAATGCATTCAAAATAAAATAAATGAAATAAATACATCCTTTCAGCTGTACTTATGTTGGGAAACACAGGAATGTCGTTACCAGTAAATTTGCAAGCTTTAGGAGGGTATAAAGATAGTATTAGGTACTTTAAGGCAGAGGAAGTGTTTGATCTGTGTAGCATTTGTCCTTTTGTGTGCTTGGCTTTAAAAAAAAACCCAAATACTTTGAACTGCAAATGTATCCCCAGTACCATGTATTTAGTGCTGTCATGCAAATAATGTGATGGGAGCTTTCTCCGTTCCTTGTTTCCTGTTTTGGATCTGTGACATTAGCTTCAAAGCACTTATCAAAATACGTGGGGTTTTTTAATTATTCTTTCTTTCTGTATTGTCTATCAGTCTTCTCCATAAGCTGAGAAGTGCAAAGTATATTTGATTTGGCTGTTTGCATGCATCCATGCACTTAGACACAGTGCTCCCTATCACCCTCCAGCAAAAAACTACTCATGTGTGAGTGAGCAAAAAGAGGTCAGTAATTTGGCACTGTAGGTTTTGCATTACAAGGCACTGTCCTTCATTTGCTCTTGTTTTATCTTTACAGCAGCGTTACCAGGCTCTCATACTCATCAGGAACTCCAGCAGGCTAGAAACCTACTGTGCAGGATCCGTTAGCTATGTGGGGTGTGTGGGGGTACTTTTCCTCTGTGTACTTCACAGATCACACCTCTAAATGGTTTTTCAAAATAGTGGGTGTTTTTCACTGATAGATTTTTTGATCACTAAAGAAATAAAAACTCCTGTACTAGGAATTGGCCAAATGTTATCTTGTAGTGTGTGGAGGTTGAATAACTAAATATTTAGACACTCTGAAGGTTTGGGGTTTTTTAAGTGATGCTTCTGAATTCCACTCTCACCCTCACTTTTCACCTTCTCCTCCTCCCCACAAGCCTTGATTTCTGAGTAATGGAAAGCAACACCTCTTTGCAAGTTTGCCCTCCTTCCAAAAGGAAATCCTTCCATTTAGTTAGTAGCTCTGCGTTTCTACAGTATTGCATGTAGTAGTAGTAGTATGGGCAGTAGTTGACTGAAGAATTTTATTATATGCAGTCTACTGAAGTTTATTTCCACTTGGAGAATGAAGAGTATGCATAAAAGAACATTTCTTCTTTGAAACCCTTTCACATTGGCAAAGTAGTGTGTGAAGATCTCTGTTTTGACAATCACCAACAGAACTTTGACAGAAATTTCGAGATATAAAAGCTATTGGTGACCAGATTCTACTTGGCTGCTGGTAATGTCTGTTGTGATAATGCTGTGGTATTGCCTTGCCAGGTTAAAGTTTAAATGGCAAGTTCTGAAGGAATAGCCAAGGGAGTATCCACACAAAGCAGCCTTTATCACTCTCCCAGCTGAGTGACTTTGTTCTGTCTGTGGGAACACCATCCTTTTATCAGCCTGGCCGTTAGGAAGGTTATACATTTACCTGAATTAGGATGGTGTGAGGTTGCCATAGTCCTACTCAGTGGTGACTGTTAGTGCTAGGTACAGAGTTGAAATGAGCTCGCTAATGACAATGTCAAACATTATTTTATGGTAGTGATGGAATGTTGTAACCAAGGGAACTATTTAGTGTGCAGTTGTATTGGAAACCTGCTGGCGTCAGGGTTTCTGATAGATGCTTTATGGCATGACTTATGAACTTACTATATTTAAAACAAAATTGGGTTTATGGTGATGTCAATTTGTGTGTGTGTGGATGAATAGTCTTCTGAATATTACACCTTCTGTCTTTATGTGAAGTTCTTATGGAAAACTTCTGTTTAACCCCTTTTTTAGTTCTAGCCGATGCTCTCTGCAAGTTAGGGCATTTTTTTCTGTGGAACCCTGGTTAGTCTGCTTTTGAGTGATGTAGCTTGTAGTTTACAGATGTACTGTATTTTCACTTCTGCAGTGGTAGAGTTATTCTTTCAATTGGTATGTCGTCTTTGTCAGGCTATTACTTTGAAGCATAAACCTTTTACCACTTTCAGACTTATTATTTTGATAATAATTATATTAATTATTATATTATATGTATTCTATAATAATTATATTAAATTATATTTTGAATACTTTTGTATATCGTTCTTTGGAGTTCACTGGCCCTACTCATGTCAATAAATACTATAACTGTTTTTAGGATGTGATCTGCAAAAGTAGAATTAGAGAAATGGGAAAATAAATGAAGAAATTGAATTTCTTGCCATAGTTTAAGCAATTTTGTGGTGGTTAGGTAGGAAAAAATATTCTCCAGCATTTCAATAGATATTTAAGTACTATTGCATTTGATGTGTTATCAATGTGCCTTAGTGGTGAACAGCTGTATATTTATATAGATGCAGATTGTATATTTATGAATTAGGTAATGTTGTTTCCTTAGTGTGACAAACTGTCTCCTGCTAATGTTACTGTACAGTTCTGCTTTTTTGTTTCTCCTCACTATTTAAATCCTATTAGGCCTGATCTGTCTCTTCCCCCGCCTCAGTGTGCGCTAGAACAGCATTAGCTTATCTGCCAGACGGAGCCTTAACTGACATTGCCAAGGGTAAATCCCCTGAAGAACAGTTCAGGCTACGGCAGCCTGATAACTCATAGTCCATGTGATCCACTGAATTTCATTAGCAGTCCTTTTTTCCAGAATTGCAGGGTTTGAGGAGAAGGTGTCGTTGAAAATAAAAAGAATAGAGGGGTAGAACAGAAAGTGCTGTTGTGTCCTTTGGCTGTTGGTGAATTTTGGAAAGCTTGTTGACTTCTAGATAAATCAGTGTAGCTTCTTAAGGGATTACCTATGGTGGTAGACTGAACTTCTGCATACTTTCTTCAGTCTGATAAAACTCCTGGTTCCACCTTAGTGATTAATCATCTCAACCAGTCTAAGTAAATATTTGTTATGAGTGATACTGTGGTCACTGTGGTGTGGCCTGGGTGTTACAAGAGCCATTTCTTGTTTTGCACTTGTTTTGTATTTATTTTGCTGTCTTCTACCATAAAACCCAGTTCTTATCGACTTAATAAGACACAGTGTCTTTCTGATGAACAGTGCCCCTAACAGAATTGGAGTTGCTTATTCATGGAGTAATGCTACTGCACGTCATGCAATGAGTAGGTGACATGATGGAATCCTAATTATGTGTCTAAGAACATTTCTTTTGACTTCCTGATTAATTTTTTTTATAAACTCAAGACATTCATCTTCAGAGAAGAAAGTTTTAGTATTTTAAGTTTGTTCTGCTGCTGACAAAGGCGAGTGCTCATTACAAGAGGAGCATTGCATTCTCAGTATAACATGAAGTTTGGATTATTTTTTTTTTTGAGGGCAGGTTGGGGGGTGGGGGTGAGTTTTATTTGTTTTTTGTTTTGTTTCTTTTGAGTTTTTAGCTCTAGATGTGCTTACCCAAAGGTTGACATAAGTAGTTTTTAAGATGAAAACTTAGGCACAGCTAAACTTAGAAAGATACTTCTTGCAAAGAAGCTCAGAATATTCTGTGATTATCTTCCAGCTCAGAATATTCTGTGATTCTCCCCCAATAGTACTACCTATGTGATTAATGTTTTGCTTTATTTCTTTGCAGTTTTATGTGCTGAAAGAGTGGGCCAGATGACTAAAACATACAATGACATAGATGCTGTAACACGTCTTCTTGAAGAGGCAAGTATTACATCTGTTTAAGGACCTGTACACAGTATGACAAAGTAATATTGAAATTACATGGTACCTCTACTGAACATTGTCAGTAGATTGTCCTCCAGTAGGGAGGAATAAGGGCTCTAAGTGTATGTACACTTTATATCATTGGTAAAGTAAATATTCTTTCTAAGTAAAGATCATTTGTTTACCTCAGTCAAATGGATTCATTACTTCTGGTTATTGGTCAGTTGAGGCCATGTAACTTGTTCTTGGCCAAATATTTGCCCTAATGAATGAGGAGAAGGAATCATCTTAAAATGCCACATATTTTTACAGTACATGTAAAACAAAGAGTTTCATTATTGATGGATATATTCTCTTCAGAAAATAATAAAAAAAAGCTCACAGTCTTGTATTCATAATTATTATCTCAGATAATTTCTTTCCAGAGAAGTACATAGGCACAAAATTAGATAATATGTAGCACTTCATCTGTTTCCTTTTCTTCTGTTCCTTATGTTTGGTTGATTTGGTTGTCGTTTGTGGGTTTTTTAATACCGTTATTATGAAAATTGGTATTCCTGTTACCCTTAGCACTCAAAAAATGTCAAAAAGCAACTGTCATGGCACAATGCTTATGTTCAATAAATATCATGATAAATTTTTTGACTGAAATTAGCTATTTTTCTGCAGTAAACTTGAGCAATGGTTTTCCAAAGAATGCCTATGAGTAATTCTTTAGGTGAAAACTGTTACAATTGTATTAGTTCATGGCTGACTGCAGTTTAATCCTTTATACTCAATTGCTTGCTTATTGCAGTAGCAGTGTCAAAAATGGAGTCTTTCCAGCCAATTGGGTGGTCTGTTATTCCTCTAATTCTGCAAGGAAACAAGCATGGGAATGAATGCTCACATCTCCCACCTGTTTTTGATACCCCTCAGTGCAGTACAGTCCTACATTTTATGCTTTGAGCCAAACCCATTCAAACACCTCTGTACAAGGTACTTGTTAAAACCGATGCTTTACCCAAAAGACTTCTCTTGGAACAGTTCATCAGCTTGTAGTTGTTTGGCTGAGATTTACTACATTTGTTCAATGGCTCCTTCTAGTAATGATAGCAGTGTTCTGCCAAACTGTTTCCTCCCCTTGGTCCCTGTAGCCAAATGTCTCTAGATCCAGGCATCACGCTCACGGGAGCAATGCTTGAAGGACTTGCTCAGCCAGTGTTTTAAAGCTTCTTGTGTACTTTCCTATCTGGATGTTGGCAAGGGAAAACAAGGGAGTGTATAATATGTCAAACTTCAATAAAACAAATACTTTCAGTGAGCCTTTTTGTTTTATTTGACCATCATTTCTAATTAAATTACTCTGTTCATAGGGGTAGGTGCACTTACAGCACCTTTCTCTGTTCTCCAGATGATGGTTATCATAAGAGATTGCGGCCATTTGCAGAATTTTATTCCTTCTGTTGATTTCACACATACAAGTGAGAGAAAAACCAAAAGCTACCCCTTGTCTGTCCTTCATGTCTGCAAGTTTCAGGTGCTTGCATTACGAAGTTGATAGAATGAAAGGTGCAGCATTTGGGAAGGTAGGAAAGAGAAGATCTTAAAACAGCATGTGTGCAGATATTTCAGAAATCTGTGCCTGTTGCCCTGAAACTAAGGAAAGGGAGTGGCACCAGGCCTGCCTGGGTATGTGATAAGAATAGGAGCAGATTTCTTCATGAATCTGCTTTCTCGTCTTTTTCTAACAATAGCGTAAATGTGTCCTGCCTCTCAGTGTTATTTTTTTACACACTGCTGTAATAAATCGGTTCTTTCTCATTGTGTGAGTAAGAGAGAGGCCTGTCCCCAAACTGAGATTTAGGGCTGAATAGCTAAAAATTGCATAGGAAGTCTGGGGAGGTTATTTGAAGAGCCTGGGCATACACTTACATTCCTCAAATTGGAAGTTAAAAAACATTGCTGCTAGATAGCCCCTCCTCTGTAGAGTCAAAACCGCAGCAATGTATTTTTTCCACTCAGTATTTATTAAGTGAGCCAAATTAGTGAACAATAAGTTGGCTTAAAATATAAACCAAACGTATTTTGGATCACTTTGTGGGACCTATTGTTCTGAAAGATTATACATAAGATTACATAAAGATTTTATGGCTAGATAATGCCGGTAGCTTTCAATGCAAATGTAAGTCTGACCTTCAGAAAACATTTGGAAAATGCTCTTTGCAGATACAGCAGTGATCAATAACCTCTCTTTTTATTTACTGGTTATTATATAACTTTTTTTTTTTCCATTATGAAAGCCTCTTTGTTCAAATTCATTGACTTCAAATCCATGTGAACAGTAGCTGTAGGTTTTGTAGGCTTTGTCACTAACATATGCATGACATAAGGTAGCATTTAGTCATAAAATCTGGATGGTAGTTAGGGGCAGTAAGTAAGCCCCAAACAGTATCTTCAATGACAGGGAGAAAATTCATCCTCAAATGGTGTTGAACTAAGGGTATGTTAGGAAGTTAACCACAGCACCATTTTACCACTATTTAAAAAATCTAATAGTTAAATAAGAAAATGATAAATAGAAGTGCTTAATGAACAGTGCAAAATTCTATGAAGTTTATCGTCCTCTCCCAGGCAGGTTACAATCCCATGTATCAGCTTCTGCAAGGCTGAGACATCCATATGCACATGTCATCAACAGGATAAGCTTCTAGTTTGTATTGGTGCCTGTGGTGAACTGTCAAGACAGGTGATTTCCAGTACTGTGCTCCTAGAGGAGAGGGAAGAAGAGGCCAAGCATGACATGAGAGTAACCACTTAATGTAGGTTGGGACATCTGCAAAAAAGAAAGAGTTAGGATTTGTTTTTATACAAAAGCACTAATGATTGGCATACACAAAAATAGGAGCTGAGCATTCATTGTGGTGGAACTGGCTTCTACTCCTGCATAGCTTATTGCCTTTTATTTGTAGGTGGAGCAAGTGGAAACTGAAAAATGCTTTGAGAGAGGGTCAGTCTTTTCTGAATAATGCTGTTGTAACACATGCTAGAGTAAAAAAAAGGAAAATTAGCAAAAATCCCCAAACAAATAAACCCTCACAGAAGGAAAAAGTCTTTTTATCGTTGAAGTGCTTGTTCCTTCCCTTTCATGGAAATTTTACCTTCCCTCTTATCCTTTCATGATTAAAAAAAAAAAAATTAAATTAGCTTTCTGTTCTTAATGCTTCACAGAAAGAACGGGACTTAGAATTAGCTGCTAGGATTGGCCAGTCGCTGTTAAAGAAGAATAAATCGCTGACAGAAAGAAATGATTTCCTGGAGGAGCAAGTAGAACACATCAGAGAGGAGGTAAGATTTTTAGGCCTGAGTACTGTATATGCAATGATGGGGGGAATTTTCTCCTAGCTTCACCTTGTCCATACATTTGACTATGGGCAACCTGCTCCCATGTCTCACCACCCTCACTGCTAAAAATTTCTTCCTTATGTCTAGTCTGAATGTGCTCTCTTTTGGTTTAAAACCATTACCCCTTGTCCTATCACAACCCTGCTAAAAAGTCTGTCCCCATTTTCCTTATAAACCCCCTTGTAGTACTGAAAGGCTGCAATAAGGTCTCCCCAGAGCATTACCTTCTCCATGCTGACCAATCCCAATGCTCTCAGCCTTCCCTTATGGAGAAGGAGTATTTTTGTGGCCCTTCTCTGGACCTGCTTGAACAGGTCCATGTCTGTCTTGTCCTGAGGACTCCAGAGCTGGATGCTCACCAGAGTGTGCAGTAGAGGAAGAGAATCACCTCCCTCAACCTGTTGGCCACGCTTCTTTTGATGCAGCCCAGAGTATGGTTGGCTTTCTGGGCTGGGAGTGCACACATTGGTGTGATCAATAAAACACACCAGAAAGCATATATCATTTCAAGTGGCACCTGTGCTTTAAAAGAGCTCTTTATCTGTAAGTACAACTGGCACTAAACTCCAACTTAATAACTGAGCTAGGAGAAAATGTTGTTTCTCTTCTTCTGAGACAGGGACCTTGCTTTTTGAATCTCTTCCATACATGGTTTTGAGCAAGATGGAGAGCAGGAGAACAATGAATCACAGTAGATTAAAAACTTCAAAAATGGTTCATAATTAACACTGCTCAGGGGTGTGAGATGTTGCATTATAACCCTGAGATAGGCTGGAGGATAAAGTGCAGATGGAGTGAGTGCTGATGTGTGATGAATGGTACTGGAGCACACACAATGAAATAATATCCTTTGATGTGACCTACCCTTTTTGGCATGGAAAACTAGTTCTCCTCTGTCCCAAAGGAGTGCTGTTGCTTGCTGTCCAAGTCCCATCATGAGGCAGACCAATTTATTTGTGTATTGGTCAATATGACACGTACTAGGTATGTGCAAGGTGACTGAGCAGGACTGTGCATTCATATCATCCATCCAGAGCGGAAAATGTGATGGAGGAAGGTGGAGGACAGACACAAGCTGCCTCTGTCCACGTCTGTTTTTATTTAGTAGGACTGAGGAGCAGCATTAGGAAAAGTGCCACCAGAAATAAGCCTCTTACCAGGTGGCTTGGTATGTTGGGCCATATGTTCTGTCAGCACCCCTCTTTCACGCTGCTATTTTGACTCCTTCAGAAGCTGATGCTTTTGAGGCAGAGCTCATCAGACTTTAAAGTCATGACACTTTTGTGTATTGAAAATCTGTCTCTAGTAGGTTGCAGATTTTCTGTTAAAACTGAATTTTGAATATTTGAACAGAACAGTAACTAAGACAACTGTCTTTAAGGGCAAGAGATAGGAGAAAAGAATTTATTTGGTACTTCTAAAATTCTGTAAAAATTCCCTAAAAATGGTTTGGCTGGGAGATATGTGTTTTTTGTAATACAGGGACAAATTCTTTCTGGTGTGTGGTGTAAAATTAAGGTTTTATTGGTATATGTCTCATGGCATGAATCATTTGGCTTTATATCTCTTTGACCTCTGTCGTGACAAAACCTTCTGTCCATCCCATTAAGCAGGCTGAGGTTTTCCTGTCTGCTGGTAACATGCCACATTGACAGGGACACGTCAAAGTAATAAAGACCTGTGCAAAATGCATCAGATTCTTGGGTTTGTCTTTTGAGTTTATGTTCTTAGGTGCTGCTTAGTTTAAGAAGGGGCTGTGATCACGTTCACTAAAAACTGATGTCACAGATTTTTGCTGTAGTGCACTAGAGAACAAAGGGTCTGAAGCAAGCACTATAGCATGTGCACAGACACTTCAGTCTCGGCTTACTGTTTCAGTATTATATTCTAGAAGCATAAACATTATACTGAGGAAACTTTCTCATTTGTGAAGTATTTTGGTTACAGAGGTGGGTGTCTGCCTTTTCAGCAGCAGAGTGTAGTTCCCAGGTACAGTGTGTCCATCTGCTCTTCAGTAAGAATGCTGCAGCTCCATGTTCCTTTTTTCTGGGATGGTGCTACCTACACTTTAATATTGTCTCCTTTGAAATTAGAGCTTAGTATCAAAGAAATGTAAACTGTAAATCTGCACAACGTGAATTGTATTTGGAATGGAGTAGCTCACTAGGTTTTAGCTTCTCCTAATCTTTCTGTATTTCCCAGTTTCTGCTTCTTTTTCCTCTACTTATTTTGTCCTATGTTCCTGAGGCTAAAATGGCAGCACTTCCAAGACAGTGTCAGTCCTCAAATAACACGACCTCAAACCTGTGTTAACTTCTGGGTAATATAGCCCTCTAGACCTGTTATTTGAGTTCCAGGTCACCTGTCATACTTTGTGTTTTGATGATAGCAGGTTTCAAAGTCCAGGTTTGATTTTGTCTTGTGTAAAGTGAGAGGAAAGGAAAAAGCTGAATCATAATCTGGAATGGTGGCTTTAAAAAGAGAGCACTGCTTTTAGTCTATTAGGAGTAGAAAGTAATGTTGGAAAGACAGAAATGCTCTTTGACTGGGTACTTGCATGCCTGCTGTGTACATACAGTGTAAAAGGGTGTCTTTCTTTTGAGTAATTCCAGCCTGTTAAGCACTTTGTTGCTGTCAGTCAGGAAAACAAATCAGCTTTACTCTTGAAACAGTTCTTCAAGATTCAGTAAGGATTGATCCTGTGAGTTAGGTCCCAAGTCTTTAAACCGTTGTTCTCTGTGTGAGGATACTTTTATCTTAAATTATTTTAAGATAGGTGCAGCTATTTCATGAGGTAGTTCTGAGGCTGAGTGAAGCTGTCAGGCCAGTGGAGGGAATTAAAAGCCTGAAGAGATGGGCTATCGCCATGCTTGCTTCCTGGGGTGTCGTGGGCCTTTTCCCATCTGCAGCAAGGGCTCAGTCTCTGTTGCTTGGTAACAATACCAACACTGTACAACAGTAATGTGGCAGCGTTTGCTCCGGAGGGCACATGTTGCAGGGGCTTGTGAAAATGTAGAACAGGCTATTTCTGTTCATAGAACTAGTCCAGCGTTTTGCAGTATGAAAATGTGTTCTGGGTCTGTCTAGGATGCAGATAATACTCTTCACCAGCCTACCTGGTGCTGTGTTTTGGATTTGTGACTAAATTAGTGTTGATAAAAACAGTGTTTTGGCTATTGCTCAGCAGTGCTTGCACAGCATCTACCAGGCTCTTTTCTTTTTCCCTCATGCCCCTCCCAATCTCCCTGCCTTTTTTTTTTTTCCCCCTCTTCACTCTGTCCACCATCTGCACAAGATGCTGGGAGGGTGCACAGCTCTGGTAGCTGACCCAAACCGACCAAAGGGATGTTCTATACCATATGTTGTTATGCTCAACAATAGAAGGTCAGGGAAAGGAAGAAGAATCTGGGACATTTGTGGTTATGATGTTTGTCTTCACAAGTGACAGTTCTGTGTGCCAAGGTCCCACTTTCCAGTAAGCAGCTAAACACCTACCTGCTGATAGAAAATAGTGAATAAATTCTTTATGTTACTTTGCTTGCATGGGGAACTTTGCTTCACTTATTAAACTGTCTCAGCCCGTGAGGTTTTTCTTGCTCTTGAGCTTCTGAGTCTCTCCTTCATCCTATGGGGATTGTGGAGTAGACTGTGTGCTCAGCTGGTGGGTGCTTAGGTGCTGACCAAAGTTAACATACCACAAAATGCTGCATCAAAGGGAGGTGTTGCTGGAAGTTACTGTAGTGAGTGTTTCACGGTTTCACAGCAGGATTGAGATTGGGAGTGATCTCTGGAGGTCATCCTGTCCAAACCCTCTTCTCAAGCAGGGCTCCCTACAGTCCATTGCCAAGGACCATGTCCAGACAGTGTTTGACTGTCTCCAAGGATGGAGACCCCACAAGCTCTCTGGGCAACCTGAGCCACTGCTCAGTCACCCTCACAATTAAAAGTTGCACCTGATGTTTAGGCAGAGCCACCCATGTTTCAGTTTGTGCCTATTGTTTCAGGTCCTGTTCCATTAAAAGGTCAACCTTTTTGACTGTTCACCCTCTTTTGGAGGATTGGAATGCTCGGAAGTGGCAGTAAAAATAGTATCCTCATTCTTTTTAATTCACAGAAAAAAACCAGTAGCAAGAGCTGGAGATGATCTAGTGTCCACCCACAGACAGTATCTGAATCCTTGCTACTTAAAGAGGCTGAGTTATAATGTGCTGAAAGGAAGTAAATTGTTATTTTTGGTTCAGCATTTTAGCTCTTCCTGACATGGAGAAAGTGAGCCTCCAAAAATTAATGCACAAATTTTGTTTAATAGTTTTCTAAAGTTTGGTTGGATGGGAATGGTTTTTTCCCCTTGCTGTTTAGAACCCATGTCTCAGGGGGACTTGGTGCCTTAGCACTTCTCATTATGCAGAATAGTCTTAGTTAAATAAATGACCTTGTTTGCTTCAAATTCTGCACAATTCAAGTGCTTTTTTGGATTGTGTCTGCTTTTTTGTTCGATAGATTTGAACTCCATTTTCATGTCATTGATATTCTCTTGTTTTTTTCTAATAATAACTACAAAGAAAAGTATGCTTACAATATGAAGAGCAGAGGTTTAATAAAAAGAAATGTGCTCTGCATTTTTCACATGGGAAAGTGCAAACTGAGGGCCAAGTCTTGCAGTGCAAGTGGAAGGGAATGGATACGTGTGATCAGTTATGTTGTCTGTAGTTGTGCAAGGCAAATAAAAATTAATCTCTTGCTACTGGCATCTTAAATCACAGCTCTGAAGTGGTGTACATGCTACTGTCCCATTGGGCTTTTGACCCTTTTCTTGGAGAATAGCAATATAAAGTAGCAAAGATTACGTTTGTGGAGCTCACAGTTACAGGGAATCTTAATCACCCGATTTTGATGTTTTATTCATTTTTGATGTATGTGTGTACTAATTATGGGAATCTCACAAACTGCTTTACCAGAGCCAAAAAAACCCGGAAATGGCAGTAAAAATACTGACTGCAACCTCCACTGTTGGAACAGCCTCAAGAACAGCAGCCTCCCACTGTGTGGTGGTGTTCTGCAGCTCAACAGACACTTGAGTCGCAATTGTAACCTTACTACACAAGTATTTCAGTAATTTTATGTAAAATCTCTTGGAGAGGAAGAAATGTGTGTATCTGGGGCCTGCAAGGTCGGCATCCAAGCCAGAAAGTGACAGTCGTCACACAAAATGGATAAAAGCAATGTGTGGCTTGATTGTGCCACATTAATTTCTTGCAGTATCATTGCAATGTATTCATTACTGTGCATGTGAACCTAGACTAATGCAACAGTGAATCAGGATTGCTTATCTGAAAGAAGATGAAAAAGAAACATGTCTATTAGCAGTGTAATTGCATTTTTGAACTTGTAAAAAATCATTTGGTGGCTAATTTAAAAGGTACTGTTTTCCTTCTTTCTAAGAAATAAGAAAAGTGGTTTTAGTCTGTTTCAGTCTTGGACTCTTGATTTAGTGTGAAGATGATGCCTGGAGGGTGAATAACGAACTAATTTGTGGTGGGTTTGCTTAAGAATGTGTCTGGAAAATCAGCTTGCTGATCTGTGAGCTCTTTCCTTGTGTAGGTTTCTCAGTTGCGGCATGAGCTGTCCATGAAAGATGAACTGCTCCAGTTCTACACCAGCGCTGCAGAAGAAAGCGAACCGGAGTCTGTCTGTTCCACCCCGTAAGTTAATTGATCTACGACGTTGAACCGTCATCTGTGGGACAATTTAATAGCT
Organism: Mohoua ochrocephala; assembly: GCA_013398855.1. Lineage (NCBI taxonomy): Eukaryota > Metazoa > Chordata > Aves > Passeriformes > Acanthizidae > Mohoua > Mohoua ochrocephala. The sequence continues at coordinate 91,589 of VZTA01008731.1, read as the reverse complement.
TTGAAAAGTGGTAAAATTACCCCTGTACTGGCTGGAGCTATAAATGGGACTCAGAACTTGGTGCACGGCTCCAGCTGGAAGGATTTGCACTGAGCCAGCTGGCTACCCAGGTGCCAACAAGAGCTAGGAGGGGAGAGTACAGAGGGAGGCTGCTGACACAGCGCTGCAATTTTCAGAGGAACTGGGTCACTGTTGTGGTGGGGCAGCCGTGGGTCCCACTGACAGCAGCCCATACATTTGCATGTTGTGCCAGGACATGCTACATGAGTGACCTTTGTGCTTGAAGGACCTGAAGGCACTATGGAAAAATTCCAGGCTGAGGGAAAGAAATAAAGCATGGCTTACAGCGTGGGTTCCAGGCAATTAGCTGGCTGAACAGCACTGCAGGCTCTGAGGGGCTGTCTGCCCTTGCAGAGTTATTGCTGCATTCTGATGAAGCATGTGCAGCATTAATCAGGAGCTATTGGATTTCTCCCTGTAGTAAGGTGGTTTCTTTTCTCATAGCCTTGGCTGAATAACTTTTCTGTAGGAAATGTGTGGAATAATAAATAAAATTTTTAAATGCTCTCTTTTGAAATTCACTGCAAATTTATTGCTGCCCAAAAGTATTGGCAGGAATAAGCTGTATTTCATGTGGCTCTGTTTGCTTTTGAGACTTGTGTTCAGTCTGTGCTTGTGTGAGATTGGCCATAATACATGTGAAAATGAGTTAAAATTGTTGCTTTTTCGTACAAGGCTGAAGAGGAATGAATCTTCTTCCTCCGTCCAGAACTACTTTCATTTGGACTCTCTTCAAAAGAAACTCAAGGACCTTGAAGAGGAAAATGTTGTGCTTAGATCTGAGGTGAAATTGCTCCCTTTGTTTTACTTACTATAGTTGTTCATGTAAATGCCGGAACACAGGTATTGAGAAGCTTGTATTAAAAGTTGAGAGTCTAACTAAGAGTGTAATTCCACATGTAACACAGATCTCTCTGTAGTTGTTTAATTACCATTCTTTATCTTTCTAAATGAAGGAAAGGCTGAAATGTGCAAGCTGCATAGAATCACAGAATTGTTTAGGTTGGAGAAGACCTCTAAGGTCATTGAGGCCAACCTTTGACCCATCAATACCTTATCAACTAGACCAGAGCACTGAATGCCATGTCCAGTCCTTTCTTGAACACCTTCACGGACGGTGACTCCACCACCTCCCTGGGCAGCCCATTCCAATGTCTAATCACCCTTTCTGTGAAGAAATTCTTCCCAAATGAAGCTACATGCAAAGCAGTTCTTGTGCAGTAGGAATGTGCAGGAGCATGGGCATATTTTGGAGTCCAGGATTGCACTTTGAAAAAGGTTTTAAAGGGCTGACCTGGCAGATACGTGTGACTTGAGCCTCAGATCTGGAGTTTGTAGACTGGCATGGTCTCTCTAATACCAATTCAGTGTTTGTCAAAATAATAATTGCTAGCCTAAATTTGCATTACATTTCTTCATTTTGTGTTTCAAGTCAGGCAGTTAATATTTTAAATTGAATGTGTTTTTCATCTCTTTTATTTCTGATAATACTCTGTTTGTTTCACAGATGACACAGTTTTTAAAAGTTTAATAATTGAATATGAAATGAATAATTTTATATGCTTAATCCAACTTTTAAACCTTGGGAGCATGTTACCACTTTGCAAACATGTAGCAGAGTATAGCGGAAGAGATACTTTTGGTCTAAGAATGAATGTATGAAAACAGTGTGTTGTTACCATTTTCCACTGCAAACGCAGGGCCCATTGTCAATAGGTAGTGCCACACCTTTGCACAAGACACCAGGTAATGGAGACTGCTGTACTCTTAATTGAGAAGCTGCACCAGGAATAGGAGCGGTAGATGGTCTGGGAATAACGAAGGTGGGGTTAGAACTGAGAGAGCCACTGCGTCAGGAGCTGGTAGGAAACCCCATGCAGCACTGCCTTCCCGTCCAGGGAGATGCAGTCTGTGCCAGCAAGGCACAGGATGAAGCCAAATCTGAAACCTGTGAGCTGTGCAGTTCTCTACAGATGCAGTCTGTGGGTGTCCGTGCCTGCCCCCAGCATCGGGAATAGATTACAGACCCTCCGAGGTGGTGCCAGACAGAACCAGCTGGCTGCAGCCATGCTGCTCTTGGCACTCCCAGAGTCAGAGTGGAAAAGACAAAGCAGGGAATGAGGTAACACTAAGGTTTTTTGTGGGATATGTGGTTACAGTGCCAGAACTTTCCAAATAGTATCAAGTAGCATGTTTTTAAAATAATTGAATGTTTAATTCAGTTATTTAAACCAAGCATTTATTTAGTTTCTGATGATACCTAGCTTTGTTCAGGTAGCAGATCAAGCTCTGCATGCTAATCTTTTGTATGTCCAAGTCTTTGTTTTTACTTCTAGTGCAAAATACACAAGTGACATCTAGTGGGGATATGGTGGTAATGATGCAAGTTTCTCCATACAGTAATGTCTCTGCTGAATGTTCACCTGGCCTCTTTTTCCAGAACATGTGGGTGGGCAGGCAAAAACTGTAGTTTCTCACTGTCTTCCTGAAGGAGTGATTAGAATAGCTTGTCTTTCTGAAGCAGATGGAAGTGCAACAACAGACTGGCAAAGAACAAATGTGCTAATGTAGCATATTTGATGTGGATTTCTTGAACAGGCCTGTCAGCTGAAGACTGAAACAATTACTTATGAAGAGAAAGAACAACAACTTGTCAATGACTGTGTAAAAGAGCTAAGTATGTTCCTACTTCTTTATACTTATTTGAGATAGTTCAGTAAAAAAACCAAAACCGATCAGTCAGTCATGTTTTTCTGTGGTACTTATTTTCCTTTTATAAATGGTAATGAGGAGAAATTTTCTGGCTGAAATTTCACGGCAAAAAATGCTGGCTGAAAGCTGAATCTTTCTCATTTAAAAAATAGTTTTGAAATTGAACATGTTCAATCTCCTTTGCAGCACGAGCACTTGACTTTCTGGTTTTATGTCCTACCGTGTTTTTCAATAATGGCTTACTGTGTATTGGGGGTAGGATTCTGCTGAAGCAAGTGATGTTCCAAGAGAACATCTGTATGCTTACTTTACTGTTTTTGGCTTTGTGATGTTAATTGTAATCACTTATCTTAAAGGGGATGCAAACATCCAGATTGCCAATATCTCCGAAGAGTTAGCAAAGAAAACTGAAGATGCTGCCCGGCAGCAAGAAGAAATCACTCATCTTCTCTCTCAGATAGTCGATCTGCAGAAAAAGGCAAAAGCTGTAAGCAATCCAGTTGAGAGACTACTGCTGTTAGTTGCTGGTATTGTAACTGGAGGACAGGTTAAAATCCTCTCTGTACTAGAGCCTAAAGGAAATACTCCACCCTCCTTATGTGGATGACCTTGTTTGGTGTTTAGTATCTAGCATACTTGACTAGAAAGCATCAGTTTATTAAAAGATGCATATATGGTTTATCAGATGCAATAGTTAAAATTATTTTAAATACTAGATTTAAAATTCTGCTCTGAGTGATGTCGGTGAGACAAGAATGTCAGTGCAAGCATTTCAGTGGGCACATACTTGTTTGGAGGTTCATTTGGCAAGGTGCATTCTGATGCTGTGTGGGTTTTGTGTTAACATTTTAAATGTTTTTAAACTAATGTGTAGATTAGCATTACTGCAGAGGAGAGGTGAGAAAAGTTGGAATGTTCCTACTTACCTCTAGTATAGGATACAAATATCACAGGACAAAACACTGCAGTATTTCTAACATTTTTTGGCATGTTTTAGTGTGCAGTTGAAAATGAGGAGCTTGTCCAGCATCTGGGAGCAGCTAAAGATGCCCAGAGACAGCTCACAGCAGAGGTGAGTACGTTACTTAGTAATACAACAACTCAGTAGCAAGTCAGTGACTGTTCACTTTGCCTCTCTGATCTGAGCTGGATCAGAAGCATTAAGTAGTTTTGCCTATGTATATGGAATGAAGGAACATTTATGTTCCTAGTAGAGTTCAAAACCTTTTCTTTTCTATTCTCTGCTCCTTCAAATGACACACATTTCGAAACACAGAGGGTTATTGGCTGTATAGGAACCCCTTTAGAGGTTGGCTTCTCTAGGCTGATAATTTCAGCCTATTTCGAGTAGTGAGGTAACATGGAAGACCTCATTTGTGCTCTCTTTGTTCAGTGAATAAACATAAGGTAGTCCAGTATTTCTGGTTGTCTTATGGGTGCTACATTCACATGAAAAAAAATGGACCAGATAGAATGAATAGAGCTTGATCTCTTTAGGATGTGTCTTGTACTTGCACTACTTGGTGATGAAGGTGGGAATGGCCAGAGAAGCTTTTCCTGCTGGTGGACCTTTTGTATCTGTGGTGCTTGACGAAGATTGGGGTTATGCTTCTCTATTACTTTCTTAGGAAAGAAAATGAACAGGATCTCTTTTTCTAAACCAAATAGCTGATTTTTATGAAACTTGTAGGAATGTGGTGTTTCAGACTTCTGCCCCTTTGCCAAACTTAGTTGAAGTGGCTGATGAAGCCAAAAGCTGGGAGGGTACACAGACATCTGTAGACGGAGTGATTACATAAGATGTGTTTCCTGAGAAAGCTAGAAATAAGGCATGGTCTGAGGCTGTTGAAAGCTGTATGTGTTTATGTATGTATGCATGAAAGTCCTGGCTTTAAAATTCCTAAGTCCTTTTGGACCATTGTGGAAGGGCTTGTCCTCTGCCCATGGTGTTTGCCCCTGTGGTCATCGTGGCAGTGATTAGGCACTAAACCTGATCAGACTAACGATACTTTTTTAGCTCTGCATCTTCTCCTTGACGGTGGCTTCATGTAGATATGTAGGGAAGGAAACGGAGCAAACAGTTCCTTCTGCATTGTGACCCTCCCTGCCTGCCTTCCCATTACTAACCCATGTTATTAATCATTATCCGGTGATACTCAGTTGTTGGAGATCTATTCCTTTAAAGTGGGCTATTCTTCCCTACACCATTATTGCTTACCAGTATTAAAAGAATTTGCAGGATTTTTATGGTAATAGTGGAGCCCATAAGATCTTGGACTGTTTTCTCTATGTTACAGTTGCGAGAGCTGGAAGACAAGTATGCAGAGTGCATGGAAATGCTTCATGAGGCTCAAGAAGAGCTGAAAAACCTTAGGAACAAGACAATGCCAAACGCTATATCACGTCGGTACCACTCCCTTGGTCTCTTCCCTATGGTAAGCAGATTTAAGGAAAAATCCTGCACACACCAAGCACAGGAAGAGCGTTTGCATCTGGCTTACAGCTTCAGGGATAGGATGCGAGGTCTGGCATAAGCATGGGTGAAATGTGTATTTGTATAGTGTTAAAGGATACCTGGGTGATCAGTTTTGCATCCCTAGTTCTGAAACAGGGGTGCTGTGCAGCTCCTTGGTTCTGCTGCAGTGTTACATACAACCTGCAGCTGGCCGTGCTTGTGCTGTGAATCCTGGGTAGCATTAACAGGTTGTTACACAGTTCTATACATCTTGGTTAAGCATCTCCTGTACTGTAGTGGCTGATCTTCATTAGGAGCTTCCTGTTTTTCTTCAATATCCTTGGAGATATAACTTCCTAATAACATAACAATGGGTTCCAGACATGGCGTCTTTCTAGTCACTTATGATATATACATTCTAGTTCTTCAGTACTTGAACAGGGTTAAACATCCCTTCTTGTTCTATGGTGACTGAAAATTCGGTGGTTCATTAAAAGAATGTTAGTTGCTAATCTGTATTATGTCAACAAATTATGGTGGTTTCGCTGGTGTTATCAACTTTCTTTACCTGATTTCATGTTTACCTGAAATTTAAAGCTCAGGGAATATGCAGTATGAATGAATGAAATGAGAAAATTTTCTCAATGAAATGAGAAAAACAGAGTGGATAAGACTGTGTCCAGTGGCTTGCTCTGCTTGCCTGTGTATCTCTAGAGTAGTTCGATTACTCCTGAAGGCAGTGGTATCAGTGGCTTCTTTTGCAATACCTCAGTGTAATCAAGCAGGAAAATCTGGCCTGCCTTGTCTTGTCTTGCTGCTGAGGAAGAACACATTTTTTTTGTGCTCACAAGAAGTAAATTGCCAGCAAAGGCTTAGCTTGCCTTTTTGTGTTCCCTTCTGAGACTGAACACAGGCCAATTTTAAGTGCAGACGTTTAATAATACAAGTTGTGCTTGCACAAGTACAGTTGAAAGCTGTGCAAAGTATGCTTGTGCTGAGATAGGTTTATGTGTTTTGTGTGAAAATTTTCAAATGTTGAATCGTGGGACAAAAGATCATTTAGGTTTGTTAATGTTTGATGCTTAGACCCTGCACCCAGCAGTAACACTTAGTGATAAGCCACGGAAAATTGATGGCCTGTTACCTCTAACCTTATGGGGGAAGTATATAGTGCTTTATGCCAAGAATCATGTCATTTTTGTGGATGGGTGGATAATGCTGTGAGTTTTATGTTTCTTTTAAATGAAAACAGAGAGAGCAAAACTTTATACATGAAAGGTGAGTGTTACTGAGTGTGGAATTCAGTCTGAGAAGCTGGATCATGTTGTTGCCTACTGTATTTTCTTAAGGTTCTTTGGCAGATATTATGTAACATCAGATGGTACATACTATAGGAAAATGAAACTGAGCCATATTTTGTTAGTGCTTTAAATTCTACATTAGTTTTCCACTCATTTTTCATTTTTAAACCTTCCTTTTTTTTTCTAGATGTGCTCTTTATTGCTTATTATTTTGTGTAAGTAATTTATTATTTTCTGTCATGCCAACCTATTAATACTATGATATTGGTTTCTCTTTTTTGCTTCTTTTTAACAGGATTCTTTGGCAGCAGAGATAGAAGGGTCAATGAGGAAAGAACTGCATTTAGATGAACCCGACTCTCCTGACTTGGCGTACGACTGAAAAGAATTGTTTCCTAATTGATTGGTTATATCTGAAGTTAATTATTATTTGATGAGAAAAGAAAAAAGAGGAAATAATCGAACTAGAGATTCAGAAAGAAATATTTCTTTCAGAGTGTGAATGACAGAGAGAAAGGAAAACAAATTGTCTAGTTATTGGGGTGTTTCTATTTTCTGCTAGAACTGCTGAAAGAAAACACCTGTATATAGGCTTTGCCTTGTCTTATAAACTTCTTTCCTGATGGGTGACTGCTGAGAATGAGAAAAGGTTTGGGTTTTTTGTGTCTTACCATGCTAAGTTTCTTCAGTTACCGGTTAGGGGAGGAGTTCAAGCTAGTGGGTTTTCCCTTGGTGAGTTTTATAACATAAGTTACCAGGTAACTATTGATCTAATCCAATTTTTACAGGAGGAACATCAGGGCAGAAAGGGATTTGGAATGGCTGGGTACTTAGTGTGATGCCCAATTACGCCTGAGCTAAAGTTCTGTTGAATTAAATGAGAGAGTAGTTTGAAACAAGTTAAGTGCTTGCGACAGCCCCAAAGCTATAGATAGACACAGCTTGGCCGAAATGGCCTCGCTGATGCCAGTTGCACGTGTACTCCAATAGGTTTATCTCACAGATTTGTACAAAGCATGGATTGTTTAATTTGAAATAAGTTAATCCAGTTTACAGGGTCTGTTACAGAAACAGAGTTTACAAAACAGGACAGTCAGGAAAGGTACAGTAGGCACTTCCCAGGAACCTTCTAATTGCATTTACAAAATGCCTGATGCATACACTGACCTTTTCTGAGCCTGAGCCAAGAACTGTAAATGAGGCTTTGACAGAGCGAGATGTTGATTAGAAAAATGTAAGGTCAGAAAGTTGTGAGCACGCTCAAACCCCATAGGATCCTTTCATCCTTCCAGTATAGTCTAACTTAAAGCTAGTTTAACTTCTTTAGAATGTCTTATTTGCTTTGCCTGTACCAGAGGAGGATACTTTTTTTTTCAGTTACATGACTTTTCTTGGTTTTATTTATTTGTGCAGTGGTAGTAACTGCAAGCTCCATGGGTCTGTTTATTGATAAATTCTCTTAGATTCAGCCTCTTAAAGACATACACATAAAGACTTGGAGCACAAAGAGTGCAACTGTTGAGCACCCATAGACAGAAGGCAAGAAATTTGAATGACATTAAATAGCCTAAGGCATGCTGTCACTGTTGCAACTTGGCAATGTTACCTTTCAGATAGAAGGAATGTGCTGTTCTTGTGTTCAGCTGTTGTCGAACTGTAAAACAAAGCAGCGGTGGCACTTTTGAAGCATGATGTAGGGTAATTTTATTTTGTCAAGAAATTTCTGCTGACGTGTCGTCTGATGTCAGTCTTGAAGCAGGTGGACAGTATTTTTTATGGTATAAGGTCAATGATTGTAAAGAATGAACTGGAGAAGTAGGTCAAAAACTAGGTTTCTAGCCTTGACATCCTCTCTCTCAAGTCTTGGTCCTGGGATTTCTGGGATTTTTTTCCTTTTTTTTCTAAGTACTATTTAAGGGGTTGGAAATTGGTTTCAAAGATAAGACACAAGACTTGCTTGCATGGAGATACTCAGGAGAGTAAATTCAAGCTCTCTTTTAAAATGGATTAGCCAGTTTATAGTTAAGAATTGAATGGAGGTCAATTCTGGTTGTTAAAAACTCATTTTTACATAATGGCTTTATGGCACTTTTAGCTGATGTACTGAAATGCCCTTTCACTTATTTTTTATTAATATTTGAACATGGACATAATTGTCAAATGTTCTGTCAAAAATATTCTAGGGTGATGGAAGAATTATGTTGGTGGATTGAATGTAGTGGCCACACTGTAGCTAGTATGGGACCCTATGCATACTACTTTACAGAACTATACATAAAACCAAGGTGTTTGGTAGAGCTGTGAATTGAAAGGGCTGTTAATAAGTAAGCTGATACCTGTTTCTCTGTTCCTTCTCATGGTAAGAAGTTACTGTGTGATTATTAACTGCGTGTGTGTTTTACAGTCATCAGAAGCGGGTCTTCGAGACGGTGAGAAATGTCAATCAAGTTGTCAAGCAGAGATCCATGACTCCGTCACCAATGAATATCCCAGGCTCTAACCAGTCCTCTGCTATGAACTCAGTCATTTCTAGCTGTGTCAGCACTCCACGTTCCAGTTTCTATGGGGGAGACATCTCTAACATTATGATAGACAACAAGACCAACAGCATCATCCTAGAGACAGAGTCCTCGGACAATGGGTCAGTACCGTAGCACTTGAATTTCCTTTCGCTTTGTTTCTGGCATAAAGGCAAAGTGTTCCTGTTTTCCTCCTTTTGTCTCATGGATAGTGCAGTTAACACAGTGGCATACACCTTCGAAATTTATTTTGTGCTTGTAGTTTTTGAGCACTCAAGTTTACTTAAAAAGGAAAGCTTTTAGAAAGTACTGTGTATCAGTCAGTGTCTGCAACTCAAATTTGTTCTGAGATGCAACATCACCAGATAATGTAAAACCACTCTTTCTTTTTGTGAGTCAACACTTTAAAAGAATTAAGTTTTCACCATTTTACATAAATGCCAGGGAGTTCTGATCCCAGATGCAGCTACAGTTAACTTTTTTGATCCTAAAAATAAATAAAATGTGCAACTGTAGGTTACCTACTATGAAAACTTGTGAATGAAACCAATCAGAACTTTGCTTTTCTAGCTACTTGTCTCTTCCCCCAGTACAGCTCCACACTATGCTGTGTATCCTTTTCAGTAAAAGCAGGTTAATGCCTCAAAACAATGTATGTTTGTCATGTTTACTCTTGTGACTCACTGTGGTGTTCTTCCAGCATTGGCCCTTTAACATGGGGCCTGCTCGCTTGAGTTTGTATAACTGTAAGAGACACACAACAAGTAGACATCTCTCACCTCTTTGTAGGAGGAAGCTCTTAAGTAAAGTGCAGGTTTCCAACCAGGAGTTTTCACACAGGCACTAGGATTCAAAACTTTTACTATGAAAGAGAAACAAAAGACTGGTGTTTGCCTTTGAGCTCTCCAGATGAGTAGCAAGTTGTTCCCAGACACAGTAATTTAAAGGTATTGGTAAATGTCTCAAAACTGTCGTGTGGAAGTTTTAAGCATTTCTGAGAATGTGGTTTTTTCCCCCCCCCCCCCCCTTTTTTTTTAATTTGTCTGTTTTCCCCTTTATGTTTTAGAAACGAAGACAGGATGAAGAAGCCTGGAACTCCAGGGACTCCAGGCTCCAGTGACCTAGAGACTGCCCTTCGTAGGCTCTCCCTCAGGCGGGAGAATTACCTCTCGGAGCGCAAGTTCTTTGAGGAAGAGCAGGAAAGGAAGTTGCGGGAACTGGCAGAGAAGGGAGAGCTCCACAGTGGTTCCGTTACCCCCACAGAGAGCATCATGTCGCTGGGAACTCACTCCAGATTTTCAGAATTCACTGGATATTCAGGAATGTCTATCAGCAGTCGCTCCTACCTGCCAGAAAAGCTTCAGATTGTGAAACCACTAGAAGGTGATAACAAAGGGCCTCGGCCTTTATCTGTTGTTATTAGTGACTCTTTGTGGTCTCTTATCCATCACCAGAAAGCAGGAAATCTTTGTAATACATATTCTTTTTACTTTAGAGACAGTAATCCACGCTGTTGGTTTGAGATCTTTTAACTACTGTATTTTTCCACAAGCCTTAAAAATGTTAGGAAGCAATCCCAGCCAAGGCAGTAAAATAAATATTACAGGCCACATGTGCACATCAGCAGTACAGCTGTACATCCGACCTAAATGTTACCATTTCATAATTGGAAAAGGAGGGTGGATAAGTCTATGAAATCTAAACAAAAAGAGTTCTGTAAATTAGTATCCGGAAAGGCCTTTACCTACTTCCAGTTAGTCCAGTTGGTCTCATAAGACTGTTTTAGTGATTAAAAATTATCTCTGGACTTTAATGGGCTGCTTGAGTGGTCATACATGAGTCACTATGGCTTTGCATTTCATGTGTGAAATAGGTGAGGTTTTTTAAAGTCAAATTTTCCCTCATGCATTGTCTCAGGAAAAGGCAAGATAGAGATAGATGGTAGTCAGGGCTAGAGCTGTGTTTCTAAGCTCATTTCAGTAGACTGTTTAAACAAAGCTTTCAAAGCACATGTAGTATAGTCTGCCTGGCTTTCTTCAGTTCTTTCAGGTTGCAGCTGGAAGTTAGTTGAGTCAATTCCTCCAGGTTTTAAACCAAATGAAGTTTTCCTGTAGTACTTAACAGATGCACTAGCTAACATCATTTAGCTTTGGCTTCTCTCTCTCTCTCTTTTCCTTTAACAGAACTCTTATATTACATTGCATTGTATGTCTTTTAATTGCAGAAGTTCCATTTTTTCATCTTTTTAGAACAAATTTATTTCATCTGTAAGGAGCATATAGCATGGCACGTATTCAGAAGCAAAAATAAGCGTTCTTGTGTCCTGAAGAAAGCGATGTACTGTATCTGCCTATTCAAATGAAACTATAGCCATAGCGCACAAGCCCTTACTGTCGAGCAGATTTTAATAGTTTGTTTTCATGGGTGCTTTTAAATGGTCATAAAAGTTCTTGTACCCCCTGAGGGAAAGGATGATCCCACTTTGTTTCAGTTTCTGGTTGCTACCACTGTAATAGATTTCTGTCACCATCCCATTATATCTGCTTTTGTCTTCCAATAAACTCTTAAAGTCTTTATCATCTTTCTATCTGTCTGGGTTTTTTTTTTTCCCCCCTTGGTTTTGTTCAATGTTTTCACTGGGTCATTTCTGTCTTGAAATTATTGCACCTTTTAAAGTACTCCTCATGTTTGGTTTTAGATCTTATTTGTAGCATGTTTGTGTCTGCCCGTTTCATACGTTTTGCATTTGTTAATTTTTATTAACTAAATATCTGTATGATTTTGTTTTTCACTTCAGCTTAGTTTCTTTTCCAAATATTTTTCATGAGACTTAATTTTTTTTTTCAAGTTCACAGATGCCTTCAGTCTACTGGGGCAAAATAGTCTGCTGTACCTGCAGACTGTTATAAGTAGTTGTGCCTTTGGTTTTATTACTGTTTTGGGTGCTCATGCCATAGAACAGAAGAAATAAAAATTAGTTCTGTAATAAATTTATTGTAGGTTAATGACTTCTTCTCCTTTAAAGCAATCTTTTAAATCCCCCAGAAAAGAATGTGATAGAAGCACTAAGAAATTCATCTTCTTTTGCACCTTTAAAAAAACAACATATGCTTTCTTTTAGTCAGACAGAAGGATTGCTTGATGTGACTTGCTTTAGTTATAGTCTAGTGAGATTTTTCTTGTTTCCTTTTGTTTTAAACTATGCACCTGTAACTTGTTGTGTCATAAGCATGAAATGGCACTACCTGTGTCCTGAAGGAAAACTAAAAATGTGGACTGATTATGTCTTCACCCACTTTATTGCAATTGTGGGAGCAACACACTGTGAATTTCTAAGCTTTCTCTGATCCTCAAACCGTATGTGCAATCATGCAGAGATATCGGGAATACAGGAAAAAAATTTACTCCATTCATATACTTGTTTTGTTCTTATATTCCTTCTTCCTTCAGCGGCAGTCCCATTGTTACACAGTAATTCCCTTATGTCAACTTTTTCTGATAAAACAATTTCAAAACTGTCTGCCAGGCACCTGGGACTGAATGTAAGCCAAAGAAGTGTTGTATTTCCCTCTTCTTTTGACTTCTACAGCTTTTTCTTTTTTTCTTTTTGTTGAGGATTTACAATTGTTGGATTCCCTTGTACATTTGTGTTCAGTTTCTGTATGGGAAATTAAAGCTTCCTTACACACATTTTATGAGATCAAGATTAGGCTCAGATATCCTCCTGTTTGTGATGGAGCTTAGGCTATTTTGATTTCTGTAGTTTTGATAGAAATGATAAAGCTCAAAATGCATATATTTTGGTAAATATCTTTCCTATGGAAAGATATGAGATGTATGTTAACAATGAAGTGCTTGTATTCTGCGGAGTTTATTTTAAGTATAAGTTTTGGTGTGCTTTAAGGTGAAAAAGATTACATCTTCAGAAGCGGGCATGTAGAAGTTAATTAACTTTTTATACTTGCATGCAGTGCAGAAAGAAATTTTGATTTCCTTTGTTCTTTAATTCTTGGAGTAGAGTCTGACAGAAAACCTCTACCCCCAGGTTAAGGCTTGAGAATTATCTGTCACTTCTTCACATTCTGGGGTATTTCTTTTATATAGAAGCAAAAAACTTGGCCTTTGTGACAATTCAGAAGTAAATACAAGTTATAAGGATGTCTTTTCTCCCATTTTGGGGTTGTAATGGATTCTACTTCTTGAGCCTTGAGGGTGTGAATTTTCTTCTATCCCTCTAGACTTACTTTAAATAAAAGCAAAAAAATAGATAGTGTCATTAGCCAAAGTAATCTAGCAGATCCATTTATTCTGAGCTAAAAAATTTCAGCTCTTAAAAAGTGAGATAGGCTTAATTAAAATGCCACCCATTGTTTCCAGTCATTCTAGAAAAAGTTTTTCCCTGTTCGCTTCCTATATACAGTAAGCTTCCTCAAATGCAACATGTGAAATGACAATTTTTCTCATTCTGTAGGATTTTTCTCAGGTTGAAAATAACGTATATGAGAGCCATCCCTTCTCTAGTTGTTTCAGTTGTTTAGGCTTTTACATACACCCTGCAACAAATTGACCATTCTTGGTCTTTGATTTATGGGTGAGATATTTGTGTGCCAGCTTGTTGAGTGAGTGGGTATTCTGCTTTGCAGAGAGGGAACAAGACTGCAAAAACTGCTCTGATTTGAGCTGGCAGAGGTGAAAATAAAGGTGTTTTGTTTGTGTCATAGGACACGTGTAATTTTAGGTCACATACTTCAACACAGTAGTGATGGTGAGCACACAGGAGAATGTAGGCCCTTGCAAGCAGGGTTTAATCGCTGCTTGAGGAATCAGATAAATCACCCCTGATTTCACTGGGCACATCTCGGTATATCTATCAATTTTGCCTGATCCATTGCTGTTTTTGACTGTCTCCTACTAAACCTTGAATATTGAATGCTTTTCTCTGTAAAATGCACCTCCTTTTTCAAAACTTTTCTCTGCCAAGGATGAAGCTACAGGTACAGTAGCATTTAGTTACGTAGTAACTGAATTCCTGTAGCACAGGGTCCACACAGGTATTTAGACTTGACGTGTAGTTCAGAGTTGTGTATCTGCTTACACGTGCCTGAAGCTGATGGGGTTTTCTAACGTGTGGTACAAAGCTAAAATTGCTGTGCAATCTGTGTGACTACTGTCCTCCCGTTAGCCACTGGTAGTAAATTCTGGCATGTTTTCAGCACTTGTCTTAGTGTGAGCTTAATGTGGGAATATGTGGTATGTGTTCCTCTTAGAGCTTTCTGTGATGGTGCTCAGATCAGCAGTTAAAATGTGAATTTTTTCTACCCCTGCTTAATCCCGTGAATTGAAGTGGATTGAGAATATTTATGGGGAGGGGATGTGCATGTGCACAAGTGTGCTGCTTCTCACCACCAGGCTTTGCCTAAGTGCTGATGTGATCAGTTTATTTCACACTGGTGTGGAAATGCTGAAGTGTGGGTGAAGCAGTTTTGTGCTGTAGCATGTCTCCCTAGAAACATTAAACCCAGAAACATTAAAGGCTTGGAGCTCCCAAACCTTTGGTCTTCTGGATAAATGAAGTGAGATTTTGTCTTTTAGGTCTTGGATTGCTTGCTAATTTATTTTGGTTGTCTTTCTGTTCCCTTTCAAGGTTCTGCCACTTTGCACCACTGGCAGCAGCTGGCTCAGCCTCACTTGGGTGGGATCCTGGACCCGAGGCCCGGGGTTGTCACTAAGGGCTTCAGGACCCTAGACCTGGACCTGGATGAAGTGTACTGCCTTAATGACTATGAGGAAGATGAGACAGGTGACATTTCTTACAAGGGCCTAACTACCTCGACGCCAGTTCAGCACACAGAGACCTCAGGTGAGAGGTCACAAGCACAAGTGACTGTTTCAGAGAACAAGAATAACCCCCGCCAATCTCAGGCTTTCACAGAGGAGATGCAGGAGTCCGCGACTGACGATGATGAGGGGTCTGGTGAGGGAAACTCATTAAGTCCAGTAAAACTGACATCTTTACAGGATTTTGATTACTGGGCCATTCTCACGTCTCTTCAGAACAGCATCCATAATATTGCTTTGTGTGTAGCATCTGCACGATAGTGCGTGCAGTGGTTAGAACATAACCATTCTAACATTGGCTCAAAAACCGTTTCTTTGATAATCTTTCAATTCGTTTTTCAGTAACAGCATCTGCGGTCAATATTTTACTCTATTTTGATAAGAGAAGGCTGCTAAAAGGAAGTGGTTCATTCACAAACCTTTGTGTGGCACGTATTCAACTTGTGTGTGTATTTAGTGCACGCTGTTGTGTGTGTAATGTACAAATTACGTCTGTTTTGTAACAGGGTAGTGCAGATTCTGACTATTCTGACTGTTCATAAGAGGTGATGCCATGTTTTAGATTTCTGTACTTTGGGAAAAAAACGAAGACTAAGTGATTGGTGCACTAAAGGTGCATCTGCCTTGCCTTTGCTGAAACAAATGGAGTGCCTTGAAAATCACCAAAGAAATTCTGAAAGTCTAATTCACTTACCTCAGGTACAGTTACCTGTTTTTAAAGTCCTTCCGAGATAAAGAATTAAGGGGATGTTTTTATGCAGTGACTAATAACATTTCCCTTATTCTTTTTCCACCGCACTATTAAATCCTGTCCTTCCTATTTATAACATATTAAGACTTAAGCATTTTTAAGTGACACAGTACTGCATGAGTTATTAGATAACTCTGAACTGACACTAGCAGTCTATTATTGCACAAGATTACAGATTCTCAAGGCTATAGATGTGTTTTGAGTTTGTGTGGTTTCTTTTTTGTTCTTGGGACATGGGGGTTTTTGTTTTAATAAGCTATATAGTCTTCATTAAGATTTGCCTCTGGTAAAGGATTATATTTAGTCCAGAATCAGAAAATTGCCAGAACTCCTTTTTTTTTTTCCCAGACTTCTTTTTTTTGTATAACTGCTTTAAATGAAGACACTTCCTTCCCTCTCCTTTTTCTGAGATAAATCATAATTTAATATTTGGCTAGTCTTTGGAAGATTAGATTGTCTCAGGGCTAAACAATAATACTTCTGTTAATATCATGACATGCAGAGTATCTTCAGCTCTCACTACAATGGCAGTTCAGTGCTTTCAGCTATTGAATATAAACTGCTTTCTACAGTCAGTTGTATTAAGGTTAAACTTTGAATCATAGAATCATTAAGGTTGGAAAAGACCTCTAAGATCATTGAGTCCAGGCATTAACCCAGCACTGCCAAGTCCACCACTAAACCATGTCCCTGAGTGCCACATCTACAGGTCTTTTAAATACCTCCGGGGCAGTGACCCACCCACTGCCCTGGGCAGCCTGTTACAGTGCTTCAACATCCAAACACTTCAGCTTCCCTTTCCATTGGCAGAAGTTGTCCTCGTTCTATGAGAGCACAGAAATAATGTTTATAGTATTTTTTATATTAATATGAAAATAAATAATGCCTCTTTAGGCAGTTGTGTACTGTTTTGGATATTACCCAGGTTTTTATAATTTTGAAGAGTCTGAGTAACAGCAGCAAGAAAAGCTGGAGATATGAGAAACACGGACTGAAATAATCAAAGACTGAAAAAAACGGCATTTTTAGAATCTGGGGAGTAAAAGATTCAACAAAAGATACAGTTAATTTTAAAATGTGTTGCTATTGAGAAGAAGAGAACAAGCAGTTCTTCATATACTCAGGGTACAGTAAATGTGCAAAAAAACGATGCTTGGGTTACATTTTGAAGAATTTTCTAATGGTAAGAGTATTCAACAGAGGAGCCTGTCAAAAAAGTAGAAAACTCATTGTCATGGTCTAAACATAGATAAGGATATAGTTTAGTTCCTTGTTTTGGGTTTTTTTAAAAGAACAGATTAGTAAAACATTCCTGGGTAATAATTTGGAAGAGTTCTTTCTTTGGAATAGAGCAATAAATGTAAGCCTGCTCTTTAATTACAAACTGGTAAGAAAGTCTAGTGTTTCCTTCCATTTTCTGTCTCCATTATGATTTGCATATAGGTCACTGTTTATTGACAGGTTATTTACTGGTTCTTGCTGACTTTTCATGAGAAAAGTCTTATCTCAGACAGGGTTTTTAAGCGAATTCCCTGCCTTATAAATTGACAAAGTTGATAAAATCAATGAAATTGCTCTAGCAATCTTATTTTACCTGGTGTTGTTTGCTGAGTAATTTTAATACGTTACAGAAATAAATGGGTCAAAATTAATAACTTTGTATAGAACGAACGAGTGCACTGAAAACTTTAATTTCCCATTCTTTTGCCTTCTTTCAAATTGTCCTGTTGCTTAGGATTTAGGAGTATCTGTGAGCTACCATATCATTATTGGTTGTGTGGCTCAAATGAAGTAAAGACACTGTATCTGCTTTTTGTTGAAGCAGTTTGTCAGGCATTATACAAGGAGGAGATGACTGTGCATTTTGTCAGAGTAGGCACTTACTCATGGAGCAGTACTTCTTAGGATCCACAATCTGCCCACTGAAGAATACCTTTTTGGGAGAAGGAGGTGCATGCTTAGCTTATGAATTTATTTTGTATTTAAATATTGTGCAGCCATTGCTTCTTCTCAGCATTGTTTCTTCTAGATTTCTCTGTAGGAAGTGCAAGGCAGGTGTGGACATGTGGCACCTCATCACGAGCCCATCATGAGTACAAGGTTATGACATCATTGCTTGCATGATTCCAAGGGAGGCAACATACAGAATAAACTCTTGCTAGAGAATGTGGAAGTAAAATAAGAAGGGCAGGAAAGAAATACCTTGCACACAGTCTCTAGCCATAGTGCCTTTGCTTGTAATCCAGGCTAGCTCCATTGTGGAAAAATCTCATTCAAGAGGTTTGTAAAAGCCAGGAGGTGTCTTCTTACAGTTGCTGTTGGCAGGCCAGTCTCGAGCTACAGGTCTTCTGGCCTCAGACCAAAAGGTCTTTAGTAATACAGTGCCTACAAGGACCTTCCCAGCAGGTGTAAGTCATCTTAGTCTGTTGGGCAGGTTTCTGCTTCAGTTGATTGTATGCTCTGAGGTTAGTATCTTGCCTTTTTTGCACTGGGTATGTTCTCTGTCACAGCACTTACAAGCCTTATTCATGTTGCCATTTTGTGTGTGCAGAGTGCTGCTCGGGATGAGCCCAAGAGCTTGTTTTAACTTCCAGGCTCAGGAGAGCAAACACTGCTGGTGCCAAAAATGTCTCATAGCCAAAACAAATGTATCGAGGACAATTGTGATAGATATTCTATTCTTGTGACAGGTAGAGTCAGAAATCATTCTGACTAAATAAGGAAAAGTTGTGTTCCTTGAGTTTTCTTGTCCCTATGTTGAAACCTGTAGTACCCATTGATCTCTAAAATAGCTTCCTCACCATAAATGCGTATTCTATCCCGGTTATGGCACTGAACCTTTCAGGAGAAGTTAGCACACACGTGCCTTGTGGTCTGCAGTTGGTCTGTTGGAGCCACATACTGTGTGTGGGTAGAGTTAACTTTATGGAGGATTGTAAATTCCAAAGTTGCAGCTCTAGCCTAGTACCCAGGCATAGGCTGAGATTTGTGTATCACTTTTGTAGATTCTCAGCATAAATGGAATTGTAAAGAAGTTACAGGACACAGTGTTTTTAAAATCATCTGGGAGAAGTAATTTTTGCAGCACAAATTTTTAGTCACCACTATATATTTTTTTGTTCTGTGGAAGAAACTGGTATATTATAAAACTGTACAGAATCTGTTTTGGAGGGAGGGGTTGTTGAGGTTGGTTTTTTGTTTGGTTTGTTGTGTTTTTTTAATTCACTGGTTTTCATGTTTCCCTTAAAGAAACAGACAAAACACCAGCCACTCAAAGCACTTATTAGTGTTATGAATGTTCTAATTTTGTAGTTGGAAGGGCTACACTTGATGCAGTGTGTGTGCTTAATTGCCTGCTAGTATTTGGTGCATAAACTGGTCTTTCAGTAGTTGTGTTTGTTAGTTCCACTGATTGATTGCTTTGAATAGACACGTGCACAGCGTTACGGGATCAGCACTCTTGTACTACATGCTTAGACCTTAACCATGACGTGGAGGGCTTTCCAAATAGATGCCTAAAATCACAAAACCACATAATGAATGTCTTATGTTTGAGTTGTTTTTAGCAGGATTACTATACATGCTTTAAAAAGTTACCATTGTACAGAAAAGCAATAAATTTTGTAACTCTTCTTAGAACTAAGGTATTGATGCATATTTAAATATATTTTATTTTCAAACGACATGAATATTTCACAGTAATTATTTCTTTAAGAAAAGTCTGTCAGCAGTTGCTGTCTATGCTGTTAAAATGCTTGAATTTTAATTTGGGGATCCTAGCCTGCATAAACTCATGTTGAAGCCACATGAAATACTTTGAAGTCTTTTTACATCTCTGCTCAATGGATATATACATATGAGAAAGTGACCTCAGCCAGAAGCACACCCTGTCCAAAGAATACCACTGTTGGACTAAAGTTTTTCCTCTCTTGCTGTTTCCAAAGGCAAAATAAATGAAAATTTTGGAAAATCAGGTATTCAGAGAATAATTTTGTTAAGAAACGTAACGAAAGCAACACTCCTGGTGCAGATGTGTGAATTCGTGGACGTTTTGAGCATTCGCGGTTACACCTTTAGGAGAGCACCGTGTTCACATTTTACAGCTGTTCTTTTCATCACCCATCTCCTTTCCATTGCAGTGGCTCACCTGGGCATCAGATCCAGGCCACTCCATATTCTCCCTATCCTGTCAGCCAGGCATTTTCAGTACAGGCAGCACTGGATATCAGAGCTCTCACCTTTAGCCACCTGGAGGGGGTGAACTCTGCTAAATCTAGAGACTACATGAAGCCACTGTCTTGTCCTGTGGATCCTGATGGGGTTTTGTGACCTAGTTTCCAGTAATTTCACCTCACCCAAGAATGGAATTGGTGGCACAAACTGGCAAAAGTGAAATCCATAGCCTGTATTCCAGATGACCACACTGTAGGAAAAAAATGCCTCCTAATGGTCCTTCATTATCCTCTTTTAAAGCGGGCAGAACTTTTCTATTCAGCAGTAAACTTCAAATGCTTCAAAACACTGTCTGTTGCTCTAAGGATGCCTCAATCTCCTTGTCATTCCATCCCTGTTTCCACAGCTTGTTTTAAAGAGATGCCCTAATTCCAGTGTGCTCTCTGCTCAAATAGCGAGGAACCGGGTTCCCTCCTTTTCTTGAAACTTGCCAAAGAAACGATGGAGGAGAGTGGCTTGCTTCACTGTTGGACTAAAGTGTTAACTCTGTGCCTGTCTGGATCAAATCATACTCTGAAGATTTCCCAATTTTTTAAAGTTAATGTCCTAATAAATCTGTATGTGCCAGAATAAGTGTTTGTGCAAAATGCAAAGATTTGCTGGTCGCTGTGAGCTCTCTGCCTCCTTACTGTTATTTCAGCATAACAAAAAATTTGAATTTTGATCCAATGGTACAAAAGTTAATAGTGTTTTAGTATAGCTACCTCTTAGAAATCTTCCTCAAACTTTATTTGTCTTGATATCATCTTGTGGATGGGGCAGGCCACTTGTTTACCTACTGTAACTTTGTACCTTCCTCTGCACAAGCTGGTTGAAAATCTGGATTAAATGACCTTTTGAGAGTTCTCTGGGCAGAAGGTCACGTCCTAAACATATCTATTTTGCTGTTTACACCTAGCAGAATGGCCCACAGGCTCTGAGTCCTGAAGCTGGATTTGAGACAGCTCTGAGATACAAATCAGCTTTGTGTTTTGTGTGAGGAAAGCCCTGTTTGTTTTACCAGAAGATGGAGCTCTCTGCACTCAGTTTGACTGGAACCTGCCTTTTTTTTTTTTTCAGTGTTTTAAAAGGTGTTTTTACAATAGTGTTTGTGCTTACAGGAGAGTCCCTTTCAGCTATGATGGTTTGCATTTTTCCATAATGCCTGTGAATTGTTTGAGAAAACTTAATAGGTGAAGAATCATTAATTCCTGATTGCTAAAACACGAATCAGCAAAAATCTTAGGTTTAGATTTAATTTTAATTTAGGGGGAAAATGCACTAACAGTTTGCACAGGGTTCCTGATGGATGAAGTTACATGACGTTTCTGTAAATTTTGTTAAGCACTCAGTTATGTACAGGTTTTTTTTCATATGGATATGAAGCCTTGTTGTTAAACTACGACTACTTTGGAAGAGAGGGTATAAGTAAAACATTTGGTTTCAGACAGTTACATGGAGCAGGTGTTTATATTTAAGAGAATACTTTGGTATATGTAAATGTGAAGGTAGTCTTTCTTATTATAAAAATGTATTAATTCCTCATGAATTTGTACCAGTTCAGAAGATGGCCATTCATATGTAAAATTACTAAGTTAGAAATTAATCATTTTATTTCTATTTGATAAACTTTGTTCATTTCCAGCAACAGGTTCTCACTCTTTTTACTGTGTCCAAAGGATGGAAAATGCTACAGCAATATGATACACCCCATTGTTGACTGATGGAGGATGAAGCTGGTACAGGACTTTCTTAGTGGTATTTGAGGGTGAAATAATCCTTGGAAATGGACAGATTTTTTGCATCGTTTCAATTTGTTTCCTCTGATTAGAGCTAGTGATTTCTCTACTTTTAGCAGCCTTCTCCTATCTTTGACTCATTAATAGCAATGAGTCTTGCTTTTGCTAATGCAGCTATGTTTCTTCAATGTGCCTGTCTCCAGTCTGAGGGGATGCCCAGTGGATATTACAAATGGGGAAAATGCACTGATTGTATTACAGCTGTGTGCTTTGGGTTGAGCTTGCAATCTTAAACCGGCATTGCTTTATTTTGTTCTCTATTCATCATCCAGGGATACTTGCGTTGTTTCTAATTGATTCATGTTAAAGTCCTGTGTTTCTCTAAATAACCAATTTTTTCATGTCCAGTTATTTGAGCTCTTTCTCCAGATTTTCTTATAACTCTCTACAAAATGGAGAGAATCATGATTGCTAGGCTGTGCTCCCTTGTAATAGCTTTTGTAGTGCTCACACTAATCTCTAAAGCAACTGGATTCCTGAAGCATCCTAATTACCATCTCTGGAGGTGAAGTAGAGCTTGTTGTTATGTCATGCCGTGCTAACATTTGAGTGTGTTAACATGACACTCCAGTGGGTCCTTGGAAGTATCCTTCTCTAATGTACAGCCGTACATTGCAGCGCTGGCTAGAAGTTACCTCACTCTGTATGCTCAGCCACTTCTGCTTCCACTGTTCACACTGCCCATGCCCTACCCTTCACACACTGCTTTTATGTGTTCTTAAAGGGCTACCTAACCACACACACTGTTTTGGAGCTGTGATACTTTGTATAATGAAAAAGGGAACACAGCCACAATTAAGACTTGCCTTGCTTCTGCTAAGCTGCTCTGGGAGTTCAGAATGGTGTCTGGTCTAGCTGGTCGGTCTGTCTGTCTTTTGCAGTGTCTTGAATAGTTGTGTACTGTGGTATTAAAACGTGGCTTAATCAGGGAATGGCTCAGAGGGTTGGGTAGGACCGGGAGGGGGAGGGCACACGGTTTTTATTGTGCATGTTTTTTGACCACTGCTAAGTTTGGTTACTAAGTAAGAGAACCTATGCAATCATGATATCTTTGATGTAATATTTAACTGTGGGTGTTTTTCAACCAGCTTTTCAGATGCATGGCTCTTAAATTCTGTAGTTATTTTGCAGTGACCACAGCTGCATTATATAGCAGGTTAATACAGCCACAGAAGTTATTTCTACAAAGAAGAAAGAAGTTGGCCTAAGTCCTTCATTTTTAAAACTGAGCTATATCGCTTCTTTCCCAAATCACTAATCTATCACTGGAGTGGCAGTTTTACAGCCACATTTGTTAGGAAATTTGCTTACTACGCTGTCTATAGATATTCAAAAACTGTTATACTATGCAGCTGAGGACATACATTCTTAAAGAACCTAATCACATGCACAAGAGAAATGTCACAGATGTACAGTAGTGGATCCAAAAAACTACCACTTTCCATATTGTGGATGTGAAAAGTCAGAGAAACAGTAATTGATGTGTGTCCCTCCCCTCCCCACCCCAGCAATCTGTATTCCTGTAGCATTAGCCTGATGGATCCATTACTGAGAAGTAATGGGGATACCTTTTTGTGGATCAATCCAAAAGCTGAAAGGCACAAGCATTTAGAAAATCCCGGTGCTCCTGGAGCCGGTACTAGAAAATGCTGCTTGTAATTTCCCACTGATGCAAGTTGCTAGTTTAGATAAGGGCTAGCATTTCAAGCACTGCCTGGCCTAAGTTTGGTTTGAACAAAACTTAATCTGCAGTGTTTGTGATCATGGGCAAGTTTCAGCGGACCTTTTTAGCACTGGCCTTGGAGTCCTAGAGGTGTTTCTTTTGGAGAGCAAGTGTCTGTTTAACACTGTAGTACTTGGGCATTTCACTTCTCTTGCATTGATCCCATCAAGGTGCCTCATTACTTTTTGCATCTGTCTTATCAGCACACAGAAGTTTGGTTTTCCCCTTTTCTGTGTAAAATGCAAAGAATTTGCTTTTTTTTAATTTAGTACCTCATCCTGGGAAGTGCATGTCACAAACCAACTCCACCTTCACCTTCACCACCTGCCGCATTCTGCACCCCTCCGATGAACTCACACGAGTCACGCCAAGGTAAGGGATTCTCATGATGGCAAAGCATTCAACTCTATCAGAGCTTCCCCTCTAAGCAAAGGCAAAATAATAGCATAAGCGTAGGCATTGGCTGCATTGGTGACTTAACAACACACACACACCAATTATTCCTCCAATTTTGAGTTACCTCAGCCTGATTTTGAGAGGCATGTGTGGTGTTTTAAAAAGCCAATCAAAATTTCTTAAGTTTTGTAGTCTCTAGTTAAGATATTGCAGGATCAGACATAACTATATTGGCTTCTGATATCCAAACCTGGCTACTCTTCATCTTAGACTAGTTGTAGTCCTCATGTGTGAACGCGCAGAATGTGATCTCTCACAAAAAAGATGAGAGGTTTTTCCAGGGAGGAAGTCTAAATCTTTCCTCTCAGAAGAAAAAGGGATGTGCAGGTAAAGAAATCCAGGAAGTACATGAGGAATGGAGGAGGAAATATGCCTTAATTGGAAACAGGGAGATGTCTACTTTGTTCCTTGGTGTAATTGTCGGAAATGAATTCCTAGTAGCCAGACTAGGAAGCTGATGCAATTGCAATTGGCAGTATAGACACTGCGTGCCAACAGAAGGCAGTTCTGTGGCCTTATGGAAGGTGAAGATCTGAGAACCAGAGGGGGGATGTGAATTTCATGCCTAAAGAGGGAGCTTTCATCCCTTAGCAAATCGGGATTTGCAAAGTGTTCTTTTCTGTGTATAAGGACAATGCCTCATTGCTTTCTCTGCCCCTTCCAGCTCCTGTGTGGGAATGTACCACTGCATAGGTCCCCATGCAGAGGTGTTGTGTCTGCACTTGTTTAGGCATGAGATAGGCACTGACTGCCTATGAAGGGCATGAAAAGTAAGGGTACTGAATATGAAAACCTGTCAAGTGGAAAGGAAATGTATGATGTTTAAATGTAACTTTTTTGCTTCCCTTTCTGAACTGAGTTAGTCATTAGTGGTCTGACTGGTTTTTCTTTACTCTTTTCTGTCTTTCCTCTCAGCATGATTACTGAAGAGATGCTCTTACATGGCTGCAGTTCTATTTTAGTTTTCTTGTTATTGTTGAATTGCTGTCAGTTGTGGTCATAGTGAACTCTTTGGGTACTAAATTGAACAAATCCGTCAGAAAAGACAGCTAAATTCAGTACATTTTCAGCTGCCTTCGTTAAATGGAAGTTCATCATTCGTTCAGGAGAACAAAGAGCAAAATAACCAAATTATGTTTTCAGCAGACGTGTTTTAGGAGCTCCTCCTTACCAACTATAAATGATTCTTCACAGGTCATGTGAGGAGGACGAGAAGCTGCGTTATGTCTCATTGTGATGAAAGGAGGTGTAGGGCAGACACTATGACCCAGCGTGGTCGGGGGTGAGCAGCACTGCCAGCAGCATCTCCGTTGGCAGGGTCATGTGCAAGGAATGCTCGTGTGTGTGGCACCAGCTAACCCCAAGAGGTTTGGCATTTACCTACCTGGTTGCATTTTAACCTGTGCTACCCCAGGTGTTGCTCTAACCTTACTAAATTTCATCCAGCTAAATGAAATGCTCATTTATTTGTTTCTTTTCTCAATCTAACTCTGAAACCGTCACTGGGCTGAGTTGCTGAGGCCACTTTGAGTCTGTTTCTGTGGTTGTGTCCAGGCTGCCCTGTGGTGTTGGTCAGTTTGATGGGAAAAATATTTCCCGGTTAAAGCAATGCCAAAGTGATCAAATGGACAAAAAGGCAACACCTGCAGCTGCTTTCTTGCAGGGATGGCTTGATTTTTTAATTGCACTGTAGTGTATAACTGTGCTGAAAAATTAGTAGAAATATTAATCCACATGTCTGTGCAACTGAAATCTGTATCCGGAAAGAGTGAAGCTGTTGGAGTTAATAAGCTGTTGGAGTGAATAAGCTGTTGGAGTGCTGTAGTTTTTGTCTTGTGAGTAGGATATCTTGGAAGCCTTTAGCACCATATGTTTGGATTTCTGAAATTTATATGGTCGTACCTTGTAGAAAGTCAGTTCATGCAGTAAATTCTCTTTCTTTTCTCTCCCTCGCGCTTTTCAAGACTGCTGTATTCTGTATTTGGCTGTATGGGGAATGTACCACAGTGGCTGTCACTGCTCTTTAGTTCCACTGGAATCAGAACCGTGAGGGTCCAGCTGTAATCAGTGCTTAAGAGAAGAATTGCGAGCTAACTTCTTTCCACTCAGCCTTGCCTCGGCAGAGTGTGTGTGCTGCTGCAGAGGGTGTGCCTGGTCTCTTTAGCTCTGCTGGGACAGATCCTTTTCCCCTTGCCGCTGACTCAGCCCAGGCAGAAGGGAGAGAACATCAGGATGTGTCTTAGCACACCTGCCACATGCACTGACAGCCACAGCACACACGGGGGTGCAAGGAGACCGATTCCAGAGCCACTTAGCAAGGCTGCTTTTCTAATTACATCTGCCAGTTTTCTAAAATAAGTGTTTCACTGTAGCATAACAGGAGGAATATAAGGGATTCCTCTTGCTGAATTGCAACTGCAGTTCAGCTTCCTCAGTTTCACTTGCTTATGGTAGAGGTTGGTACAGTTCCAGATCACTGTTAGAGATCATGTTGGTCAGATCCTATTTAGCCTTGGAAAGAAGACATGACTTGAGACTTCACAGCATCAGGCTAATATTTTCGTAGTTAAGAAGTGCCTTAAAGGTATGCTGATTTTTAGACCACGGGACTAGTGTTTCCAGTGTTATATGAACTCAAGTCACCTGCTCACTGTAAACCAAGGATCTAGATGATGTTCTAAGCTCATCAGAAGCTGCAGCACAAAACGTTCCAGGGTGTCTAACCTGACATGCACAGTAGTGTTGGCTAAGTAGAGTTCATTAATGTAAGGTGAAATGAGACTGAAAATTCCAGTCAAGACACCGTCTCAGCCCTTTTTGTCCAAATGGGCAAAAAAGATGCAGTTTAGTCATTGGCCAGAGTCTTCTCCTGGAAATCCAATGAGATTGTCTCAAAGTGGCTCTTTGATGCTTTTCTTGGTGCAGAGAACCAGTTTAAGTTAAAGTTGCATATTTGGCTGAGCCAATCCAACAGCGTGGCTCTGCTGAAAAGGGAAGATCCCACTCTCTCCCCTGTTCCTTCCTCTCCCAGCTGCTTAGTTTTCCCACTGTCTTGCACTGGCTTTACTTTCTCTCTGACTCTCTGGTGAGTGTCTTCTACTTGCTAACCTGGCAAGGTGAGGGAGTAGATTTCCTTCTCTGAGCAGTGGTGAGCTCACGCCAGTGAATCCTTCGTTACCATCGAGTGTTGCATTGCTCAAGACCCTTTGAATGCCATTAGAGGGGATGAACCCATGCCTAGGAGATATTACTGTGGAATTTTTATTTTTTTTGGTATGTGTGTGGACATGTGGCAAAGACCATCATTTGCACAAGGTTAGAAAAAGTCGGAAAGCGTTTTTTTCTGAAGGTGCATGGAGATCTTGGGATTCTCTCAACAGTGTCATAGATATCCCACGTGCCTTGTTTCTGGAATAACTGAGTGCACTATGCCTTAATGAATGAGTGTTCAGTTCTGTGTGCTCAGAAGAGACACTAAAAAGTAAATATCTTGCTTATACATTGGTCCAGTCTCCTGCATTTCCTTGTCTCTTAGAAGCACCTCGGAGTTGTGACAGCCAGTAGATCAGGAAGAAAAAATGAAGGTGTTGATCACAAACCTGTAAATAGTGTATCAGGAGAAATGTGATGCTGGGTGTTGGCAATGGCATTAATCCTGTGAGACTGGGCTGTGAAGTGTGCAAAGTGGAGATGTGTTTTGTAAGATCTGATGGTTTTGCACTTGTAATCCCATTTGCGGGGGGCTGGGAACTGACAGTGTCCTGTGCACTCTCCAAATGGATAAAAGGCCCTGCTCAGGGTTAAAAATCTTGCCTGTAGTAAATTTTAATTTTCTACTGGAGAGAATAATTTGACTGCTCCTTTGCTTTCAGCCTTAACGCAGCACCTACTCCAGCTTGTGGCAGCATTAGCAATTTGAAAGGCACCCCGGTGGCTACTCCCTGCACTCCTCGGCGTCTGAGTTTGGCCGAATCCTTCACCAACCTCCGGGAATCCACGACGACAATGAGCACGTCCCTGGGGCTGGTGTGGCTGCTGAAGGAAAGGGGCATCTCGGCAGCAGTGTACAATCCACAGAGCTGGGACAGAGCCAGCAGGAGCACCCTGCTGAACACGTACTCCCCGAAAATGGCGATCATTCCTTCCACTCCCCCAAACTCACCCATGCAGACACCTTCCTCTTCCCCTCCATCTTTTGAGTTCAAGTGCACCAGCCCACCTTATGACAACTTCTTGGCTTCGAAGCCTGCTAGTTCAATCTTGAAGGAGGTGAGGAATAAAAAGAACATCAGGAACAGTGAGAGCCAAACTGACGTGTCTGTCTCCAACCTTAATCTCGTGGACAAAGTCAAGAGGTTTGGTATTGCCAAAGTTGTGAGTTCAGGGCAAGCATCGGCTCCTCCTTTAACTGATGACCAGGGACCTCTTCTCTGTGGGGCACAGGGACCAGTGAGGGCCCTTGTTCCTGGAGGCCTGGCACCAGACGGTCTCCCCTTGGGCTGCCCTGCCGTGACCAGTGCCATTGGGGGCATCCAGCTGAACACTGGCATCCGCAGGAATCGGAGCTTCCCCACCATGGTGGGTTCCAGCATGCAGATGAAAGGCCCAACGTCTCTCACTTCGGGGATCCTCATGGGAACCAAGCTCCCGAAGCAAACTAGCTTACGATGAAGGACTTTATTTTTACAGCTAGTCTTTTTAAATGAAAATACTCAGATTCTTTCTCCGATCTCCTTCTCCTTTCCCCACCAACCCTTCATTGCCTCTTGAGTTTGACAAATCAACTTCGTGCCTAATGGGAGAAATGTGTAAACTTTGTATAAAATGTGTAAATATGTACCAGATCTATTGTAACTAATTGGATTATTTTACTGTTCAATCGAGTGCAAAAGGCTCTATGTTATGATTGCTGTATTAAGGTTAACTTGCTAACCTTTTGAAAAGGTTTTAACTTTTTAAGATGCACTGAAAAAAAACAAAAGAGCAAAACCAACAAAAAATAACTTGACTAGAAAAACGTGAATTCTGTAGCTAGCCTAACTTGAGTCAAAGGTGCATGGGAAGCTATTGAATGTGTTATGTGAGACCTCTCATTACATCACTTGAAGCATGGGAGCATTTGTGCTTCGTTAAGTACTGAAAAAAGCACTCAGTTTAACATGTGGTAGTTTTAATTTTGCCTCTGTAGATGAGTTGAGCTGAGTTATTGGAGTGCCTGGCTATTATGCCTGAATGGATGAAACTTTTTTTTTTTTTCCTATTCTGTATTTGCCTCCTCCCCAAGATTATAAACTTGAACTAATACTGTGTTGAGGTCAGCAGGCCTGCTGGGTACCTGGAATATGAACGTATTCCTACCACCGCTGTTTCCTTTGGCACACTTACACTCTGTGCAACTTCTTTACTTGTCGTTTTGTTTTGTTTTGTTCTTCAATGCTGCACTGGATTGTGGAAGGGAAAATGCTTTACTATGTGTTGCTGCCACTGAAACACGCTTTGTCAGTGCGCCCAAAGAAAACAGTTTTCACAACTCGTGAGGTAAACGTGGCAGTGACTTCCTAGAAGTCCAAGTTGCGGAACAGATCGACAGATAAGAATGTTATAAAACAACATGTAGCAAAAGCAGTATTAGGAAAAGGCGAGTCCTTGAAACCTCAGCAGAGAACCACAGAAAACATTTAGTAATGGAATGGTACAGGCGGGAAAGAGCAACTTGCAGCCCTCGTGCTGATCTTCGTGTTTCATGCATGTCGAAGACAGTGGCCTTGTAAGCAGGGTGAGAGTATTCTCCACCCGTTTTCTGTTTTCTTTTTTCAGAGAAACCTTTTTCATCCAAAGTCAGACCTTAGTATAGGTAAAAATAGGGGAAATGCTTTATTTTAGCAGTGTTTTTAAAATGAAAACAAATACCTGCCATACCAACATATAACCCCCTGCTTTTTCAGAAAGGAAACATAAGACCTCACGCAACCTTTAGTTGCCAGGCAATCCTAATTATATCACAGTTTTTTCTCTCTTTCTCCCAATCTTCTGCTGGGTGCTTGTAGAAAGAGTTGAAATACCTTGGAACTGGAACGGACTGGAGGGAGCTTGTTTCTAGAGCGGAGCTGAGACATAAATATTTTTGTGGGAGAGGGGATGGAGAGGAGCAAAGCAGGGAGGGTTTAGCATCCACTTTCTTTTCCTTGCACTTCTTGTGGCATCTAAAATCAAGCTCCCTGTTTGTTACCGTTGTCACACTACACGTAATTGCCGTGAATTGCCATTTGTACCAGACTGTTACTAAATTATTAGCACTGATAATTTCTTGTATAAATGAAACTGTCTTTTAGTCTTTGTGACGAGAGATAGGTGGGTGGTTTGTTTTTTTCTGAATGAAGTAGTTATTGCGGTAGTGCTATGGACACTAAGGATATTTTTTGAGAAAGAAAAAAAAAAACACATCGGTCAGTTACAGCATGTGTTTGAAGACTTCTATTTATTCTACGAACTTACAATGTTTTAGTAAAATGCCATCAGCTCTGTTTGCTGTTGTATGTGTGCACTTATTGCAAGTAAATTTAAGTATCTTTTTATTTGAATGTATCTTAAACCAGTAGATAGAATAACAGTTGATTCTGAAAAAAAGTCATGGACTTAATGGACCATTTTATATACCCAGAGGAAGAAAGCAATACCATAAGAGAACTTAAAGTGTAGAAGTTAATCATGCAATCGGGAAGTATTATTTAGCCTTTAAATAAGCTGTAGGAGCTGTCCACCCACCAGAGAAAGCAATTGTAACACTTCAGAATGATGAAATTTAATTTTTTCTTCACTAATATCAATAAAATAACAGAAAAGTTGCACTGTCGTGTGTTATTCAACTTTTTCTCTGTTCTTTTAGGGTGATAAATCTTCCACCTTGATCCCTT
This sequence comes from Mohoua ochrocephala, assembly GCA_013398855.1. Taxonomy (NCBI): domain Eukaryota; kingdom Metazoa; phylum Chordata; class Aves; order Passeriformes; family Acanthizidae; genus Mohoua; species Mohoua ochrocephala. The sequence continues at coordinate 60,849 of VZTA01008731.1, read as the reverse complement.
GCTCTCATCTCTTAGTTAAAGCAAAATAAGAGGCCATCCTTTGTTTTTTTAAAAATTCTTAGACACATAACTGGTTGAAAAGTTTTCAGATTTTAAGTTTGCTGAAATCAGTGAAACTTGAGTCAAAAGAAAAAAGAGAGGCAAATGTGCTTTTTGATTTTTTTATTTGAATTGTGAGAATGCAGAATTGGATGTCGTGTATTTTGAGGAGGAGTTTGCACTCTCCTGCGTAATCCAGTGCAAAATGTGTAGTAACAAAACGTGAAAGTACAGAATAAGAAGGAAACATCGTGTGTTTTCAAGAGAGACAAGACTGAGGTCTGTTGTTAGCCAATATCTTTGTTACTGAGGGAGGGAACATTACCGTGATCAAACATCAGGTAGTGAGAAGCTCAAAGAACCTGTACATGTGATGAAAACTAAGTAATGGAAAAAGCTCCCTGGAGGAGGGAATAACCAGGCAGTAACTCATAGAAAGATTAGACAGCCTCATTGAGGAGAAGGGGGGGGTTGGTGTGTGTGAGGTGGAGAGGGAAATAATAGCATTTATATGACAAACTTGCTACAGAGAGGAAAATGGGATAGCAGTAATGCCAAAATAAACTCGTGGCGGGCTTGCATTAGTATGACGCAGTGCCCTACGCCAGCTGCGAGAGAAGCTGATGCCAGGGGCGCAGCCAGGGACTGTCAGTGAGTACAGACACTCGTCCTTCCTCTCTGCCCAGCTCTGAGCCTGGGGGAAGCTGGTGGTCAGAAAGTTAATGGTTAACAGGAGGGATCCAGGGAGGATAAGCACTGTGCATCCAGCCCTCCTTGCTGGGAACAGGATGAGTTAAGCAAGTGCCAGTCTGGGGAAGGTGAGAGCTGAGTCTGAGATGCGCAGAAAAGAGACTGTTGAAATCTAGTCCTCCACCCTTGCAATATTCAACTATCTCAGAAACTTTTCTGGATGTGTCTTCACTTCTGGTAATTCTCCTCTGAAAGCTGGGTTGGAGGGGAGAGGAAGATGAGATGCTGAGGATTGTGTCTATAAGACTGGGTTGTGGACTCACAGGATGTTCTTTGGAGAGCCAAGACTGGCTAAAAAGCCCTGTTGAGACTCTTCCCCTCTTCCTTTTACATGTATCCTAAGTATTGGATGGCCCCACAACATACTGCTGTTGTGCACAGAGGTTTTAAGAGTTCCTCCCAACTCCCTGAACACATTTACTGGCAGCTCTCTACACTGCATTGAAAAGTCCATCAATGCCGGTGAGATGTGTCCTGCCTTCCTTTGGTGCAGACGGCATCTGCTGCCTGTGGCTTGTATTCATGGCGAAGAATTAGCCTTGTTCAGCTGTGCCACCACATCTCACTGGGTGCTGTTCAGTCCTGCTTTAATTCATTTAACAGGCCAATTGAACCACAGAATGGTAAGGAAAATAAAAGGCCTGAAAGTTACTGGTGCTTAGCAATGTCCCTGGGTATAATGTAGGCAGTGGGCTTTCATGTGAGAATGGCGTTTGTAATGTTTGTATTTAAAAGATGACAGAGATTTTTGTTCTGCTGAAATAGGTTTCAAGCTGTGCCGAATCCAGTTGCTGTTCAATTGACACAGGTACTTTGAGATGCATGTGAGAATGGCGTTTACACAAAGCTTTAACAAGCACACAGCCAGTTCTTTCTTTCTTTAAGGGAATTTTAATGAACTTAGGGGATACAAAAATTGAACACACAGAGAAGCCTTTCACTGCTCTGCTGGGACATTGAAACATTCATCTTGTTTGACTTGCAAATTCCTCTGCTCAGGCCTTGGAGAGGGAAGTGCCTGGTCTGCTGTTGGGCTTGCTGAAATGTGAACAGCTGGCCTGCAGCTGGGAACATCTGGCTGGGGCATGCTGCCAGCCCACATGCAGCAAGGATGGAGCAGTTGGGGATGCATCAAAGCTGGGGAGAGGAGAGCAGGATCCACACGTGTTCCTGCACGAAATAGCAGGGGAGATGAGACTGTTCAGGGTCAGGTGCACTGGTGTGGCTGAGGTTTCCCTCACATGCTGCCCCAGCTCCCAGGCAGAGCTGCCCCCTCCCCAGGCACGGTGCTCCCTCTCTCTTGCCTGGGTTTCCCCTCATTCCCACAAGGAGCACTTGCTGTTTCCACCCTCTTTTCACAGCTGCTGTATGCACAACGCTGCAAAAGCAGAAGCACAAGCTTTTCCCAAATAGTTTATGTGGAGTTTGCAGTAAGCTGCTCCGTTCATGAAGATTTGCCCAGCACCTGTTTTGAAATAAAGTTAAAGCTGGAACAGAACTAATTGAATCAAGCTCGTGGAGAAAATAAACTGCCTTCAAACACAAAGGTATTGATTTGCTATTTTTCCCGTGTGAGTTTAGCACCTATGCACATGCTTTCATAAAGATGAATTTGGATAAAGCTAAATTAAATATCAAGAGAGTTGGCAGTGCCAGGAATCTCATGTCCCAGACAGCACCAGGAGGTTGTGCCAATGCACTGCTGGGTGTGCTGGAATCTGTGGGGCACTTCTCAGCCCAAAGCCTTTGCTGGGTGGAAGGGGCTCCTACCCAGCTGCAGAGCCTCCATCCCTGAGGCTGCTGTTTCCCTTGGGTTAAAACAGGGCAACCTGGAGAGTGGCTTCACTAATGCCATGGGATAAGGGTTGCAGCTACCAGGGCTGCATGACTTTCCCAGGTTTGCTGTCTCCCCTGTTTAGCTCAAATTAGCACCCCCAGGTCACCTGGGAGCTGAAGAGTGTCTCAGCAGCCTTTACAGCCCTTTCCCATCTGGGGAATGTCTTCTGTTCCCAGAGGAGCAGGCGATGGATACTTTGAGGATGAGGATAATGTTGCTGAGCTGCTAACAGCCAGCTCCCCCTTGCCTCGAGGAACAGCACTGTATGCCAGAGTCACAGTCCCTCTTCATAACTACAGCAATTGCCCCCATACTTCTTTATCCTTAACACTCGCTTGTGTCAGTCAGGTGGTGTGTGTCAGGCAAAGATGCCCCTGTCCTGGGAGAGTGGCATGGAAAAGCTGCCAAACCCATCACCTGACTGCACTGAGGGCTGTGCACCTTCACAGACATCTTCAGAGACCTTCAGGAGAGAGGAATGGGAAAGAACATCTTTGTCTCTCCATCCATCTGCCTGCAGGAAATGAAACAAAGGAGAAAAAAAAAAAAAGTTTCGTTTTTTTTCCTAATGACAACATTCTGCAGTAATAAGGCTTGATTTGTAACATCACCCACTCCCAGCCCCCCTGCAATATTACAATATTACATCCTTCGTCAATATAAGCCAGGGATGGAAACATTTTAAAATAGCATTTGAATGTTCCTGGCATTATTTTGAAAGATAGCAAAGCAGAAACTGAGTTTTCTCCCAAGTTACTTTTAAAGAAACATCACTTTGTTGGGAAATGTTTGAATATATGCATTTTTAGATTTATTTGTATTTTCCTCAGTTTAAAAAAAAAAAAAAGATTAATTGGTTTTAATCTCTTGTTTGAAAGTTTTGGAAAAAATGGGCACTTTGGACTATTTTGCCGTGAGCAATAACCAAAACCAAGGTGATTTGAGACTCATTATGCTTGGAAAGGAACCTAAAAAAGCCAGGCTGGGATACCGGTTGACTGGGAGGAGCTTGAGAGGAAGTAAGGCAGAAAAGCATTTCCATGTTTTCTGGATGAGATCCACAAAAAAAAAAAAAAAAAAAAGGGTGTTACTAGAGAAGAAAACTCCCTGTTACTGTTTGCTGAAGTCTCCCTTTCACTGCAGATTCTGCAGTGCTGTTTGCTCTCCTAGCTGGGAACAGCCCCTCAAAGTGTTTTTGTGCTCAGCCCTTGGCACAACCATTTTGGTTTGTTTCCCAATCTTCTTGGGTTTGGTAGAATTTTAGTTTAGTGCAAGTATTTTCTATGTATTGTTTTCTACACTTTGTGTTTGCCTATTAACTGCTGTAGAAATTGCTGCCTCTTTCCTTTGGCAAGCACCTGCTTTCCTGCATGTGACAAATATTTTCCTTTTTGTCGTAGTGCACACGTTCGGGAGAATATCTGTGAATTATGCAATGCAAAAATCACCTCCTTTACAATTTAGGGCATTCCTTAGATGTGAGATCCAGCTGCTGAAGGAGACCCAGGAGCTGCAGGGAGGTTGGTTACCTGCGGTGGAGGAGGAGAGTGCAGGTAAAACACTTTTTTTGCAGCCTGCCCACGGGCAGACGGGAATGACTGCAGGAACTGCAGGGTGCTGGTTTTGCACAAGCTGGGATCACTGCCCAGCTCTGAGCTTGGGGGCCTCTGCCCTGCTCTGAGCCTGGTAAGAGCTGGGCAGAACCTCCCTTCTCCTCTCCACATCCGTGGGCAATAGCCAACTCAGACAGCCCCTGTGATACTTGGGAGCCACCTCTTTCCTTTAAGGATACTGCGACTAGACTGCTCCAATCCCTCTCCCTCTCAGGATCACCTTCTGCTCTGTTCAGGAACCTGTCCTCACCCCCTCCCAAATGAATGCTTGGCTCACCACACAGCAGGGAATGCTCTGTTTATTCTGTGATTTGCAGCCATCAGCAGAACTTTCACATTGAGTTCACATCATAAAGCAAATAAGCCAGGAAGATGAAACATGTCGGTGTCATTCCTCTTTTTCACTGTTTTAGTACTATTGGCTATTCACTCCAAACATGGGGGCTCGGTGTATAACTCAGTCCTTTGCAAACAGGGTCACCATGAAAATAGCTGTCTTTTCTGGCAGTGCTGTGCTGCTGTGTTTATATTTGGACAAGTTCCCTAGAGTTCAAAGCTATTGGGACTGACACAAGATTTCTCTGAAAAGTGGATAATCTGCCTGAATATATTGGAATACCTGGAATATATTTACAGTGCCAAATGAAGGCACTATCCTGCCTCTCTTTGTAGTAAGACACCCAGCAACATGCAGTGACAGGACAAAGAGGGATAAGTGAAATCATTTTAATGTAGTATCAATGCATGAGAAACCACAAAAGAAAGAAAACGTTTCCTGGAAAATTCTGCATATGTATATATTGCATTGTATAGTCTTACAGACAAACTTATGTCAAATACATGATTTTAAATACTTTAAAACACTGATTTGAAGAGGACAACAAATTGATTTATCTCTTTTTGTACAGACATGGGAGTGTGATTTTTTTTTCCTTGTTTCTATAGTTTGGTGTTCTTCAGGAAGAATACTCATATTCTTCAGCACTGCGGCGTCCAAAATCCATCCAGCCCATGTAGTCTCTGTCATTTATCCTGTGAGTAGGATCAATGCTCTGTACCCTGTTTCCCATAACTGAGAATCTTCCAGTGGAACCTAAGGAAAAAGCGTTTGGGAGAGCAGAGAGTAAGAGGACACATTTTCTGGGTTCACCTGTGTTCTGACCTCGTTTGCAGTCATTAGCAGATGTCTGCAATAGTTGAAATGGATGTAACACAGGCCACGTAACACCACTGTCATGGCATTGGGGAAAGCATCAATAGAAACCTTGTAGGTAATGTCCTGAAAGTGGCTTGGATTTTTTCAGTGCAAAATAAACAGATCATTTTCTACCTCCTGCTGCAGGAACATTCTGCTCCTGTCTAACAGGAAGGAATATGGATAGATTTTTCCTTTTCCTTCCTATTTTACTAGTGAGAGAGAGAGAGAGCAAACCATTTCTCACTATTCCTATAAAGCCCCACGTTTGCTTGCTCGTCCTGGGAGTGCTGCTCTAGGTGCAAAATAACTCTTCTTGATAGCAGGCTCGTCCTGTGCTGCTTAGAAAGACATTAACGTAAGTGCAGGAGCTCTTACAGTGCAAATTCAGTAACAAGCAGGCCAGAGTTATGAATCCTAGGTTTTGGGAATAGTCCTGAAATGGAGAAAGTTGTGTCTGGAATTCACAGTTAGAGATACCTATTGCTGGAATTATACAGGGCTTTTTACAATCCCAGCGCCTTTTTCATTGCTTATCCAAAGCCTTCATAATTCTTTTTACAGCAGGGCTGGATGCTGATTTCTGATCTTGCCTTATCCTTTCTGTATGCCTTGCTTAAGGCATCAAAGAGACACAAACTATTTGCCAGGAGAGATTATGCTTTAAAAAAAGGACTGCAATCCTCTGTTTTCACATAATCGCATGGTGTAACTAAAAAATACAGGGAAAGGTAAATTACTTCTCTCTGTACTCCCTGAAAACAGACAAAATTGATATATATCAATAATTAGATGGAGCTAAGCTTTGAGTGAGGAAGGAACAGATTTAATATATTCGTATTCAGTGCAGACTGAGGCTTGAGGAATACTTGAATTAATCAAAAAGGAAAAGGAGTCCAAATTAAATACCATATATCCAAATCTACACAATTGCCTTGCTTTCAATTTCTCGTATTTTGAAGAAACCCTTGTTGACTCTGTGCTTTTCTCTTTCAAGGTCTTCCTCATGTAATGTTTTATAATGAACGTGACCCAGCCAAACAAAAAGCAACTGCATTGCTTTGTTAGTGGTTGCAGGGAGTTGAAGATACACACACACACACAAAAAGCCATGTTTAAGACATTTACCTAGAACTAAGTGACAAAAAATTAATATTCCCTAGAATAGAATGCCTGTCATTAAATGCTCAAACCCCATGAAGTTCACATTCATAATTCAAGAAGTGTAATTAAGTTAATGACAATGGCCCCTTAGCACAATAACCGGGCAGGGCTCAGGCAGCATGGAACCATCACTCAGACGTTGGTGCTTAAGAGACTGCTGAGCCTGCCGTGACCCGTGGGCTGTAAAGGCTCCCCTGGTGCCACCACTCTCTGGCCTCTCAAGGGCTCCTTAGGGGACATTAAATGTGCCTGTCACTGGCTTGAGAGCTGCAACATCTCTGCTACATGGTGCCAGATTCAAGCTGAAAGCCTGCAGATGAGTATAATTGAAAGCTTGGGTCACAAATTTCCTAACAGCACCTTAATTACCTTTCCTCAACCCACCAGAGATGTCGTGTGGGTATTGCAGAATCAGTGCATGACAAACATATTCAAAATTGCAGCAGTTCAGCTACAAGGCTGCCATCAATCCCTAAGCCCTTGAGAGAACTTAACTCTCACTGTTTTAACTGGAAATGCTTTACAAAACCAGCCTTTCTATTAATTATGAGGGCAAAGGCCACTACTGGTGACTGCTAACACTAAAAAAAGCCCAGACTCCCTTTCCCCCTGGATGGAATTTTCCAGTGAGTGTTATGGTTTGGTTTAGACAGGTTAGAAGTGACTAATACAGTAAATGTGAGTGTTCTGCAGAGATTTCTGAAGTACTGCCCAGACTCTTCACATTAAATAAGAATATAATGTTTTGATGGGAACACTGTGTGTGTGTTATAAATGAAGTAAATACTGTTTGTCCCATGAATTTTCTTTCCTGTAACCAGCAACCACATCTTCAAACTAGAGTCCAACTAGCCTAGTCACATCACAAGAATCTCATCATCTGCTTCCAGACACTTTTTAGAGTTAATTATATGTCAATAACACATATGCAGGAAATTGTCCCTCATATTAATATTTACAGAAAAAGACATCTTAAATCCAAAGGGGGTTTTTTTGCTTTTTCTGGTTAATGTATTTGGAAATGTCAGCCACGTATTTAAGGGAATATAATGGATACATAAACTAGAATGAGGAGTTCAGTTTCCATGTGGGTGGGCAATAATGACTACGCTCGGGAAAGGTAACAAGGATTCTGTTTTACAGATTCATGCAATAACATTCTTATTCAATAACAGCCTTAAGTGTAGCACCGAATTTTGGAATTTCATATCTGAATTACCTTTCCATTCAATTGTATGAACAGCTAGAAGAAGATCCTTAATGGATATCGTGCAAATTGCTACTGTGAGATGAAATCTTTCAGGCACTATTGAAAGGGATTCATTTTTCTGTTGTTTCTGATTTGGCTGTGCTCTGTGTGCACAGAGGAGTGTGCATGGCTGCATATGTAATGCACAAAAACACGTGTGGCGTCTCTTAATTGCAGACCACCACCACAGACAAGCACAGGACTTTGCCTGGCATAGAGGTCAGCAGGGAAGCTGTCAAGAGGGGAGGGTTAAATGGTCTGCATTACGTGGAGAAAGCTCATACTTATATAAGGTGAACTTTACCCTAAGCACAGACTGGGGCTGGATGTGAATTAATTTCTCAATGTCTGTATGCCCAGGTAACCCTAATTCTAATTACTGGCTTCCCTCAAAGCCCTCTTTCCTTCTTAGGTGTCTTTTTTCTGTGTAGTACAGGGCACAGGCTGGAGTGAATCTTTCATGAATAAACACAATTTCCGTAGTGGCTCTCGCTGAGGTTGGCAGCCAAAAGGCCGCAGCAATTAGGCTGCCCATGGTGTTGCTCTGTTGAGACACGGAGCAGCACAGAGATGAGACGGCTCAAAAGGGAAAATGTTTTCTTGGGGAAGTTTCAGTGGTCAGTGATTTTGAGCCCTCATTTTTACCGGTGGCACAGATGGCTATTTTACACAGATTTTTCTGTCTAGGTAAAATATATTCTGTAAAGTGTCAAGAAGGATGGCTTTACTCTTTCTCTTTTGTAATGCAATTGTTTCCTCAAGTGACTAATAAATCTCATCATAAGAATGAAGCCACGTAATTCCATTGCTCTACTGATGCTTCATACCCTTGTTACCCTGTGCCATGGAGGTTTTAGGTAACTGCAAGATTGTGGTCCCAGGCTGCTGGAGACCAAAGACCTATCAGGAATCAATGTGTGTTGAAGCAAATATGCTTTTACTTATCATTGCTTTTAATTATTGCACTAATAAATGTGAATTCTGGGAGTTTGAAAGCTTTTACACTATTGTAATTTCCTCTGGGAACAAATATATGAAAAATCCAATACTCAGAATATTTCCCTGGTACAAGTATTTCCAGCTGAGGTGAGGCTAGCCATTTGGTCTGCATTTATCCTCAGAAAAGTTTTCCTGCTCTTCTAACTTTAAAAGAGGGAGGGAGGATTTTAACTGAATTAAAAACTTTCAAGAAAATGTCATTGCTTTATCTGAGATACAACACTGACAATGTCATCAAAATAATAAGGCAATGAAATTAAATGTAACAGCTGGACTATAACCTGACAGGTAGGTGACATTTTCTTCAGTTTTCTTTACACGACTCTCAGAGGTTGCTACAAAGAAACCCTTTCTTTGGGAGGGGTTTGAGAGAGAGCATTTGGAATGCCCTATGCTTCAGGAATAATGAGGCAAAATCTAAATCCTATCTTCTTTAGGAATTCATGTTAGATGATGACAGGGTTATCTCAGCCCCTAGGTCCCCCTGCAGGAATTCCCCTGGCACAGAGGCAGGTTATGAGCAGTACCTTTTCTGGCTTGCTGGAGGTACTTGGCCAGCAAAGCGCCGATGTTGGCTCTTTGGTCACTGCTGCCATCCAGCCGTGGCAGGGATTTCAGGGGCCCAGCAGATGACGGGGCGCGGGCGTGCCGGTGAGGTTCTGTCAGGCTCTGCTCCAGCTCAGCAGGCAGAGGATTCCCATTGTGTGAGCCCAGGGTTTGCTGTCCAAAGGAGCTCACCGAGAGCACAGCAAGGAACACGCAGAGGCATATCCCGCTGTACATTGCTGGGGAGAAAAGGAACAGTGGGCTGTTACACGGCCAGATTTACCACATTTTGTGCAGTCCCTAACCCCATCTTCCATTAGCTGTGCCGGATTCTGAGCAAACCAGGCTCCTGTTGGGTTTTTTTTTATGTAGGTAACTGTGGGATCTGTCCTAAGTTGGAAAACATGTATGTGAATAGCTAAATATCCTTGATAAAGAGGAAGGTACAGGTAACTAATTTTGTTTCTTCCAGCCTAGTCTGTGCTGTAACTCCCCAATCTACTCAATTCTTATTTGCTTTTCTTTCTTTGGAAGCTGTATTTCATAAAAACTTAAGGGATGTGAATTAATCTCTGTGGAAAAAACTCATGACTCAAACATTTCAGTATTTTGCTATTGCATTAAAACCCTGCTGTTATTACAGATACTCAGTTTTGACAAGTTCCATGAAGAGCCTTTATTCTACCAACCTTCATTGATTTGAACTTTGGTGTTCAAGAGGTTTAATTTCATCATACACAAAAATTAAAAAACAAAAACTTATCCCAATGAAAGAAAAACCAAAATCTAATACTCCTGCCCCAAAGCATTTGATCTAATAGCTGGAGTGGTAAAAGCTGTATAGTTAAAAGCTGTAAGAAATAAAGTGCAACTTAATCATCTTCTCCATATTAAACAGATAATTTAGACTTCTACTGCTTCCTTAAACATGTACTGAGCAAAACAATGTTGCTTCACTAAATCGTTTTATCACATAGGCTGAAATAGTATTTTTTCTGGAAACGGAAATTACTCTCAATACTTAGAAGAGACAAGCTATCCAGTACTTCGTGCTATGGGGGTAATTTTCACTTATAAATACACATGAATTACCTACATGAATTAGTAGTACACATGAATTCTCACGTGAATAAGTGAGATTTTTTGAACGGCTTCAATTCTTTAACAGTACACTTAACCTTTTAATTTTAAAAGGAGATAAAATTACGTTTATTTGCCCAACACATACACTAGATTGAAATAATTCACAGCATATAAAACATGGGAGTTTAAAAATGTTCTTAGGAGATGAATGAAGAAAGTAGAAATGTCACTCCAGCGTGGTTATTAGTGGTGCACCCATCTAGGTTTGGGGACTCAGAAACCAAAGGTGCATTGCATCCTTTCAGCTGCCCCGAGTCCTGTGTTTTTTACACACATACATATAAATATATATACACACACACATATAAGTATTCACGTCCTTGCTACTGTCTCCAAAGCCAGCATCTCACCACTGCTGGCCGGTTCCTTTCCCAGCGGAGGGAAGCCCCCCGCGCTGCTCCCCGCATCCCGCACCCCGCGCTGGGGTCTGCCCGGCTGCCCGCGCTTGTCGGGAGTGGCCGGAATTATTCTTCCCCGGCGGGAAGCGTTTCCTCCGGCACAGAGCGGGATGCCCTCCGAGCCGCCGCACAGGTAAGCGCCGGGCATCCCCCTTTCGTTTGCCTCCCCATCCTCAGCAGCGGTGCCGTCAGAAGAGAGTGACAGGTGCTCCCTACCTTTCCGCTGCGCTTTTCCAAGGTCCCACTCGAGTTGGGAGCAGTGAGTCCCGTGTGTGCCCAAGCAGGGAAGTCGGGGGAGACTCAGCCTCGGCCCCTTAAATAGCGGCGGGCACCGCGGCGGTGTTTACACATCTCTGACGCAGCCGGGGCCCCCGCCCGCTCAGCCCCCCGCTGCCGCCTCCCCCCGCCCCGGGGACCGGCACCGGGGGTGCGTGCGCTTCACGGGGGGAGCGGGGCTCCTTCCCGCCCTCCTTCCCTCCCCGCCGCCGGCCGGCGCCGCG